>VWZF01000451.1:1603924-1647938 GCA_013396755.1 Sclerurus mexicanus | reverse complement strand
TTTTTTTTTTTTTTTTGCAATTGGAGTCTTTCTGTTGATGCCAGCTGCTTTAGTTGTAGGTATTTTCTGGGAGGTGGTGTCTGTCAGTAAGTCCCACGTGGGTGTCCCCTTGGCTGTCTCTCATAGCCACCCTTCTATAAATCACAGCATATTAAAAAAGGGGGGATAACGCTGACATGTGAACTAATCCCCACATCAAAGAGAGCAACTATCCCTCCTCCAAACACCCGCCCCCCTCTTTTGCTGAGAAAAGTCTAACGCCTAGAAGGTGATTTACACAAAACTTCATACCAGTTGTTAGGAAACTTGCAGTGCTGCTTATTTGCCAACTGCAGAAGAAACCTGGGAATCAGGGTAACCACAATAGCTAGCCTGCGGCTTCCAGCATTTGGCAATTCAGGAGAGAAAAAAACTGATTGGCTTGTTGCAGCAAACTTGTGTATATGTTGATTGCATGGCAGGATAGGCATGTATATAGACAGATGTAAATGTGACTAGTAATGTGGGTCTGTATGGGCACATCTATATCTGCATCTGCTTACAAGTACTTGTATAGACACAAGAGTACCTGTCCTAGCACATACAAGAACACACAGAGAAATGCTTCTCTCTCTATCTGCTAGGTGCAAAGAGGGCCAACAGGAAAGATAAATTAAAAACATAAGCCAATATGGGCATCTGGTGGCCAAGACACAGAGTGGGCTAGCTGTCTTAAAGTATTCATTTCAGCTACAGGCCTGCCTTTGAGCTAATGGTTCAAATGCAAGAAATGTATGGATAAGGGGAATGCTCTGTATAGGACAGGATTAAAGCGTATACTCACTGCTGCCTTTGCCTTTGCAAATGTTCCCTGTGCACTCACTACAAACACAAGATACTTCCAAATAATTGTCTGTCTTTGGAATGCAGCTGAAGGAAGATAAAAACGCTTCTGTCTGACTAGATAACTCTCTTTTTCCAAATTTTGCTAAGTTTGTGCCTGTGCCGGGCACACATCTTCAGACATACCAACAAATCATATGTAGCACAGACAAAACTATACTGGTGGTTCTGGGTTCACAATCAATAAGCAAAAATATCTGCCCCTTGTGAAATTAGCTGTGGTATAGTGCATTTTTATGGCTATATGTATGCATTTAAACGTGATACTTTCACCAGCATCACTGCTTCTGGTTGATTAGTTTAGTTTGCTTGCCACTTTCTTCTCCCACCACCCACACGGGCAGGTAGGGTGCCTTGGAGCCAGCATGGCCCCAGCCCACCCAAGTCATTCCTTGCCCCAGGCCAGGGGGCCATGAACACCTGTCTGCATAAGTCAGTGCCACTGCCAAAAGAAGCACCCAAGATTCACTTCCAGCGCAAGAGAGTGAACTGGAGTGGGGAACAGAGGTGGGTTCAAAAAAAGCACCCATTTTGTAGTCCTTGGTTGGTTGTGGTCCAGCTGCACTCACCAATGCACTTCAGTGTGACTGCACAAGAGCTGAGGGAGGGAAGCAAGTAGCCAGGGGCAGTGAGACACCAAGGCAGCTCCCATGTTGGTGGCAAGTGCTGGCTTAAAAAAATTCATGCAAGTACAGCCTCAGGGAGAGAATCAGGCATGCCGGGAGCCCCACACCTCCCACTCCACTGACAGGAAGGGCATGGCGTTATGTGGCAGGGGGGGAAGGCAGAGACTAAAGCTTTTGTTGTTCCAGTTACAAGATCCCTCCATGTAGATGTGCAGCTCTGCATGTGTCTGTGCCTGTCCCCTGCCCTGTGTCAAGCAGAGAGGATGTGAAAGAAACCCCAGCATGGTTGCACCTTCACCTCCAGTATATGGAAAAACAAACACAGCCATTCTCTTGTTTGTTGATTTAGTTCAGAGTGCTCCTTCCATTACAAAACCATTTCCCCGCAGGCAACAGGCTAAAACCTATTTGCTTATTACCCTGCAAAAGAAAATTATGGTTTCAGGATGGGTGCAATCTTCAAGCATCTCTTCTGTTGATAGATTGAAAGGAAAGAGCCCTCCCAGCTACCGCTCAGCAGTTGTGCTGTGCTTCCTTGTTGGGCGTAACTTTTTATGTTTTCTAGCTCAGAAACACATGCCACATATATCTCTGTTTCTGCTCTTCTTGAAGTACACATCTTAGTTTGGGAGAGCTTTGTGCTTAGAAAGTTAACCATGTGCTTCATCACAGGTATTTATATAGAGATGGCTGTGACCACTGAAAGCTGCATCCAGAACTGCAACTCACAGGACACCACCCCCCCACCCCCCCACATACANCAAAGCCAAAACCTCAGATGTGAACACTTCTGAATGAGCAATAGGTTTCCTCCTGCTGCCCAGGCTGATGGCTACCCCAGCTCCCATTTAGGACAGTGTAAATACCAAGCTGCCTCTTGGAACTGGCACAGCTAAATTGGGCTCTAGGTGTGAGATACATCCTTGTTCAAGGCAACCACATAGGAAACACATCACAAGTCTCTTCTAGCCTGTTTTTATTGATGAGATGCACCCGTCAGCAGTTCCTGATGCTGACTGGGACAAGTCTGGATGAAAACTGCAAGAGGAGCACCGAAGGTTATCTAGGGCTGGCACTAGTTTTGGTATTTGGCTGAATTAGCTGTTTCTGTTGAGTCCAGAGCTCTTTGTGCCAACACTACCACTCTTTGCCAGGCCACCACCCCCAAAATAATCAAACTACTCTCACCACCTTTTCCTGTCAGGTTAAATAGCTTCTTTGCCAGCTGGTCTTTTAAATGGCAACTCTTCTGGCTGTCCTTTTAGGTGGCTGGTGCTTTACCTTCCTCCCAAATCCAAGCCAACTGCATTAAAAAAGTGAATTTACATTGCAGGGTGGTGGTGAGAGGGTAGACCAGGCAATGTCAAAGAAAAAAGCAGATCAAAAAGAGCTGCTAGTATTGGATATGTGGGCTGTCCTTTCAGCTACTTTGGGCAACATCCTTTCAGCATAAGAAAAGCTCAAAAGAATTTGGTTAATCTGTTGTTAAACAGAGAGTCTGTGATGGGAGACAGGTCTGTCATTATCCAGGCAGGGAGCTAAGCCTGTCTGTAATGTCTGCGAGCAACTTTGTCCTTTCCCAGCATTTCATATCCATAGTGGCAGTGAGTTCATGGACTGACACCTTGCTGGCCTGGCACCGACTGTCTCTCAGCCTTGTGATGCCAGGACTCTTTCCTTCTGGCTGCTCTAGGGAGAAGCAGCAGCTCATAGCATGGGTGATAAATAGCACAGCTTACCTGAAGGCCACGGGAGTCAAAGATCTCTCTCCGTAACTGTGCCGTGCAAGGTGCTTCAGACAAGCATGGAAGTGCCTCACAGGGCACTGGCGGTGGCCAGCCTGCTGCTGGTGGTGATTTCAAAGAGTTAGGAGGTCTGCTTGTGTCCTGAGGCAAGAGCTTTGCCATGGCTTTCAGTTATGAGTCTGAATAGAGACATATAAGAGCAGCGTGACCCACGCTAAGGTGTGGTCCCCTGTGACTTCCCATAGCCTCACTGCCTAGTGCCACAGTGCAACTCTGAATATCACATGGAGTGGTGAGTAGCCCATAGGCCTGCCAGCCTGCAGTTAATTTACCACGTGAGGAAAATCACATGCATACTGCTTCCATCAAAAATGAATCCCTCCTTCTGGTGCAGAAAATGGAGGTCTTTTGATTTCCTTGGAGTGGAGGCTCCCATAGATCCCTACAGAGTAAAACAGCTATTGCTTTCAAGATTTAAAGGCATTACTTTTTTTATGTTCATGTATCACATTTCAATGTCTTCTAAACAAGAGGGAGCTTAATGTTTTTGTGTAACCTTGAACTGGCTAGTACACAACTTTTATTGCTTCATCCTTGAGCTTCCATGAGCTACATTATGTTCTACTATGAACAGAACGTCCTGCTTAGGATTGTGTGGAACATGCTTTGGTTGCAACAGCTTATTGTTGCTTTCTTTGTCAGTAGAGGGTATGCACACACATATATATATATATATGTACCTATGTGTGTAAATGTATGTGTGTGTGTGCATTTCCAATTATGAAATGACCCAATGAAAATTTCCAATTCTGAAAATTTCCTTCCTTCTCCACTGCTTTTTGGCTAATCCACTGGCAGCTCTAAGGAATAGGTTAATTCCCCTCTCTGTGACTCATTTCTAAAGGCTCCCAGGCAAGATTCAGTATGACGGTGTCAGCAGTTGCTGCAAGAGCTGTTTAAATGTCTCTGCACGTAGCGGGGAGCAAAGCACTGATTTCAGGCCATGGTGCTAGGAATGTCAGGGTTTGTTTAACATTCACTGGGGATCTTCCTAAAAAGTCAATGTGCCTCCCCTCGGTTTTGTGGACTAGCTGAGCATTACTGTGCAGTTCCTTTCAGCTTTTATTTTAGTGTATAAGGAGCATTGTCCTGTGAAAGGGAACTTTCTGCTTTTGGTTTAGTGGCAGTCTGTAATTTGATTTTAAATTATCTACTGTCGAGCCTTTCACAAGTGAATCCAGCACACATGCATTTTCTCCATAACAAATTTGACTGTCTGGAGAAACAAAGGTTGATAATTAAGCTCCCAGCAGTTGATCAGGATGGGGCCTAGGCATAGCCTAAAACCTCAACGAGTTATAGCCTTAATTTCTGGATCCTTACCAAAAACAAACCCTTGACTTGGTGCAGCTTGCCCATTCTGGATAATGTGGCTCTTTGATTCCCTGGGTAGGCTGCTGGGCTGTCCTGCGGGAAGTCGGCACCTTGGTATGCCAGCAAGGGATGCCGAACGAGCAGGCACCACTCCAGAGGAACCAGCCGTGCCAAGTAAAATGCACAATTCAGCAAGATCATGGTTAAATCTGGGAGATCTATTTCTCTCCAGTCAACTCATGAGATCCCAGCACCTTTTGTACTTTGAAATGCCATTAATTAATATTTATCAGATGTAAAATGTGGCACTAGCTACTTGGTACAAGTATGCCTTTAAGCATCATATTGCTATTCCTTTTTAAGCATGACTACAGCCAAGGAGACTGAGGCAGGTGATCACAAATATCACCAACAGCAAAAACACCCCTCAGGTAGAGTCAGCTTTTAAAATCCATCCAGTCCTTAAACTGGCCTGTGCTACGTGCAGGGCAAAGCCCATTAGCAGGACACTGGGGCCAGCCATCTTCCCCATGGCTGCTTACACAGCCACATGGTTTAAGAAATGAAATAATCACGTAGTGATTTTTTTCTGGTGGTTTCTTTGCTCTGAACTCACATGAGTGTTTGAAAAGCACCTGTGCTCCTATCTCTCCACCGTGACCTTCTTTCATGCTAGTGCTCAGCTGCCCTTGGGGAGGTGTGCCAGGCCAGGTGAGCCGTGCTGTGCCTTGCTGTGCCGTGCAGAATTGGCACCCTCACTCCTCACTGCTCAGTTGCGCATGGGGCACCCCACATTGGCCCTCAATTGCACTTGCTCTGCTGCTGAGAAGCAAATCTCTTTGATGCCTTGCGTGATCCTCCTGCCTAGCGTGTTTGACAGTGCTGGTACCTTGAGACCACTGTGGCAGCGGCTTCCCAGCAGTTTGGCTCCCGAGGCAGCAGCCTCTGGATAACTTCTACCCCAAATGTATGTCACATTTCCTTCCAGCGCAAGCAAAATATTTACACTAAGCCAGGGTCACCTGGCGGCCGCTCTGCTATCACAAGCTGGAAGTGGCTGCGATTCTGTAAACCGAGGGGCATGAGGGAATTAGTGTGGTCCTCCACAATAAATGATGCAGCTGGCTGGCAGCTGCTGCTGGCAGTGGTGGGCACTGGGGAGGTGGGTGCCAGATGGGTGCTCTCAGGGTGGGATGAGGAGGGGCTGGCAGTTCAAGGAGAGAGAGGACCAGGATGGCAATGGCAGAACAGAGCTGGAGCTGATGGCAAGGGAAAGCAAATTTGCAGAGTCTGGACAGACGTGTCCAGCATCCCCACCAGCCACCCTTCCCACCAGTCCCTGTGCAGCCCCGGTATGTTCAGTACCTGAGGCTATGGCCACACCAACCTCACTTCTTTACCTGCCTTCAAGGAGCTGTTGGAAATATTCCTCCTGTTCTGCTTTTGAGCCCCGTTAAAGCATCCTGAAAGTTGTTGGGCTAGACTTATCCTATGAAAATACACTGAATTCAGTGATTTACACTTGTAAACTTGAACTGCAGGACTCACAGCTCCTGTATTCCAAGACACCCAAGAAAAAGGGTGGCAGTTTCCCATTGTAATAGTTTGCACACAAAAGAGCTTCCTGAGACAGCCCGTTCCACCTCTTCACAGCCTGAATCTCTCCCATATGCTGCCAAAATTTCCTTCTTTATCCCATACTACACTGCTGATTAGCACCTGAAACCTCTGCTGTGTGCTGGAACATATGCGGACAAGTCAGGGATAAAGTGGCTGGCAGCTCCTGGCCACCTACCCATCAGGTACCACTGGCTTCCCCTCAGCTCCCACTGTCCCTCTCCCTTCTAGGCAGTTGCCTGAAGTGACGACCCATGCCTGGGTTTCCCAGGTGACTGATGGCGTGTGGGATCTGGAAAGCCTCCATCAGGCACTAACAAAATGGTGGTCGTTTTACATGCCTTGAACCCGTTCCGGGGGCTTGAGGACTCTGAGCCTTCCCAGTGCCTGGGTTGCTTCAGAAAGACTTCTCTCACCTGCAAAGATGGATGTGAATGTCAGGAATGAGCCACAGTGGAGATGGAGATGGTTCCACCTCCAGCCTCTCTGATCAAACAAGTCTGAAAGGAGCAGCAGGGGGGGTTGAATAATTCCACAAACTCTTCTGCTTTTGTTATGCTGCTGCCGCCAATCTCCCAGCAAGGTTCATGTGAAAGCATGTGCAGTAACTAAAATATTAACAGGACATTCCAGTTATTCTTGGCTGTCTAACTGCACTTTTTGCATCCAATCATTTTCCACCGGCACTTCTCATAATGATAATCACAGTGTCAGTATCTGAGATGACAGTATTAGACCAAAGCTGAAGAGGGTGGCATTGGCCACTTGGGGTATATAGTTTTCTCCAGCTTTGCAGAGATCTTCCTTCATGCCTGTTACTAAGCTATTAGGTATGCAAGGCATAACCAGAGCAGAAGGGGATTTCTGTGTGGGAGGAACAGTATGATTCAGATTGTCTCATCAGCCTTGTGAAACAAAATGTCCCGTCATACACTTTTGTGATGTAGCCACTCATTTCTCTGCCCTTATTTTATATATTTGGCCATAACACCAGTGCACTGCGACCTGAGAATCAGCAGAGCAAGCACAAGAGGATTGGTCAAGAAAATAGGAGTCCATGAAAGCAGGAAGGTGATGTAATACTCTAGTAGCATTTTCCTCATGGGGAGGGATGTCTGGAGCAGGACGAAGGGAAGGAGAGACCAAATGTAGTTCTCAAGCACCTAATTACCACCTCTTGTAACAGCTCCTTGAGACAGCTGGCATAGGAAACTGGCAACAGGAATGCTATCCCAGCTTTGGAAACTTGCCTGCTTCACAAGCAACCCAGTACCTGGAGCACAGAGGCATGGCTGAATGTTGTTCTCATAAACACCTACTGCATTGCACTGGTGGTTTAAAGGGGGTCACTAGTGCTTCTGAGGTAGAAACTGACCATTGCTGGATGATTATTTCAGAGCAGAGTTCAGGAATGTACCAGTCTTCATTTCCTAGGATTGCAAAGAAGGATGGTAAGGGTAGAGGAAAAGCACTGATTTCAAGAAAAGGTGTTCTAAGTTGAAGATCTATCTGAGAGTCAATTGCTATCCTACGGGGAAAAATACTTCTTAGAATGCTGCACTTATGTCTTAAAACTAAAATTATATCAGGACCCTTCATATTTTTCCTCCCCAGAAAAATTAAGATTTAAGGTAAATCAAAAGAATTCCTGATGTTTTAGCATATGGAAGTTCACAGTGTAAGTATCAGCTTGCTCTTCCCAAAGATGTCCCTGAGAAAAATCCAAGCCATCCATAACAGATAGTTCCACATTATCAGGGACCACAAAAAGCAGAACGCCCTAATCTCATTCACATGGGGACTGGGCCTACTCCAGACATCACTACCAGTATCCAGAGATTTGTTTTTAGCACACTCCTGACAAAACAAATGGCACACAGGAGGCAAACGCTCTTCAGCCTTCTTCTTATAGGCTGGCTCAGAGAGCCAGAACTCTGCGCACTTCAGTGGGGTGTGGCAGCCTCGTATCTCACTGTCATTAAACACAGAACTACCAGTCTTTACATACGTTCATAGACTTCACACATTGTTTTCGTGCGTGTTACTAACATAGAAATTGCACTATTGTGGATATGTTTTTTGAAGCCAGCTAAAAGGCAGTGTGCATGTGTCATATTTTCAGTACTTTAGCCATCCTGAAGAAAGGACGGGGGAAGAGGGCAGGCTGCAGCTTGCTTTCTTAATAACATGCAAAACCTTTAAGGCTTAGGTTACAGTAAATGTTTTGGCTCCAAACTCTGGCTATGAAGCAAATAGCACAAGGACTCTCCCTAGAACTGTAGCAGCAAACTCCAATAACGTCTGAAGTGCAACGATAAGGGGCCTCTGTGCCAAAAGAATCTGTTGGCTATAAAATATTAAAAATAATGCTTTTTAAATAACTAATTTTAAGATCTCTTATATCAAAAGCAATGTCACGAGCAGGCATCACCTTCCAAATGTATTGAGGCTGAGGCTTGCCCCATTTCCCTTTGTTACAGCGTATGGGTCCTACCTGATTGCAGCTTCTGTGCTGCTCTCTCATGCACGCTGGCTCTGTGTGACCCACTGACTCCAGTATGAGCTGGGCCTTTGGCACATCTTCTGCCAATCCCTGCAGCCCAAGGAAGTGCTTTAGGGAAGACCAGACTGACCACTTGTGGGGTTTAACCCAGTAGGTTATGAGAAAGCTCCTGTAATGTCTACTAAAGGGACTGAACTCTGTAAAAGACCATGAAAAATGTAACTCCCAAGGAAACAAAAGGACATATGATGCGTGCTAAACCTCAAAAACATAAGCCGAAAAGTGTCGATGGTTTTTCTCCTAAATTTCGTAAGGAAGTGCAATTAGGCCTTATATATAGCCTGACCTTGGCCACGCTGCAAATGGTCTAATGGGGCAATATCCAGTAAAAAGATAAATTATGCCAGCATGAAGAGGTCATTCTCTGCAGACCTGCCCCAAATGGCAGTGCTTCCCTTTTGCAGATCCATATACAACATGATCGTTCAGGGCCTCCTTAGAAATGAAAAGGCCTGTTCTTCCTCACTCTTTCAGTGAAAACATATATGATAAACCATACACACATGCACACAGGTTGGTGTGAGCCCTAGTGTGGGCACAGGTGGTGCGTCTGAATGAATGGACACACGGAGGTCTCTGTATAGGTAAGAACCTTTACCACGTGTGGTGCTGGGAACCACATGCATGATTCCAGCTAAAACCCACAAGATTGGCTGCAAGATGTTGCATTGTAAAGATCCTTTCTTGTATGTCAGAGCCTTAAAGTTTTGTGCCATTGGGATGGTATCAGCTGGAGTTCAAAGATGAGACAGGCTCCAGGTAGGAAACAATTTCTAAATCATTTCGTGCAGTGGACTTCTGTGAATATGATTAAGATGTCTGCAGCAGACCAGGCTATTGGATCTAGGTAAGTCCTTACTTATCTGATTTCCCTACTTAATGCCTATTTCACAGAGTGGTAGACAAATCACCAGCTTGCCCTAGTTGGGTATGAGCCTTGTATCCCCATTCTGCCCAAGATGAAAATGTCCTCATTGCAATTTTTTTTTGCAGATTCTACCTTCAAAGTACACCAAACTACATCCTGGCCACAGTGTTCAACATGTTTTCCATAAAATCAGCTTCAGCAGAGCTCTGGTGCTGTCTCAGTGCTATCTGTTAGGAGCAAGCTTGCAGAAGTCACACAAAGGATCACGTGGGTCACTTCTCCCATGCTGAGAAAGAAACTCAGGCCAGGTTAGGTGAGCTGCATATGGAAAGGAAAGTGAGGGCATACACGGTGAAAAGATAATAGATTCTTAAATTGATTTCAACTTTCATATTCTGCAATTGTTTAAGGAGAAGGCAATGGACGCTTTGTCAGAGGTATAAGTTAAATGCTATTTTAGAACATTTGTTTGAGAAAAAAATGTCTTTTTGAAGACATTATTTGAAGAAATCAATTCATTTAACATCAGCAGAATTCTCTAATATGTTTCTTCATGTGAGATCCTGTCTCCTATAATATTCCCATTCAAACAACATATTTTTGATGGGAAAGTAGTCATTCTTTAAGATCTCCCATTGTGGATTTGCATCAGATAAATATCATGGTAATTTCTAGCTCAAGTAAAATCAACAAACTTCCTCCATCTTCTTTTCTTTTTCTCTTCAGGGCATTCTAGAAAGCTGGCCTGTCCCCTGCTCTGTCTCTCAAAAATACCTTTCTGCATTTTTTTGATGTTAGCTCTAGGCAAGGATTTTTGTCTGCACTCCTTGGTGTCTAAGTCAGTAATCCTTGTATCTTCCCAATTATTTCATCCCCTCTACTCCTGTGATTTACATTTCCTGTGATTGGAAGGCTGCAGGTGGAGATGAGATCCTCCCCAGCTTTTGTAGGTTTGCCTCCTTTGAGGATGCTGCTGGTCTTTGATGTGAGACTGGGCACTCAGAATAAGGCTGATAGGGATATTCCCCAAACTTGACCTGGAGAGGGAAATACAATTCCCTCAGAGATGTTTCTTTTGACAAGACTATAGGCCTAGTTTTGTCCAGATTTCCTGCAGTTGGATGGTTCATGCATAGTTACAAATTGTGGATTATATAAGAACCCCTACTTTTTCTGAAGCTCAGATGAACATTTATTGTCTCACTCCCCTCCCAAACTCCTTAGTGCGGGGAAAAAACAAAACAAAAACCAAAACCAAACACACAAAAAGACAAAAAAACACCACAAAACGCAACAACTCACAAATCCATGCCAGTTTTGGCACCTTTGCCCTTACGATTGACAACGTCCCTCCACTGCTGGGTTAAGACCACTGCAAGTGGGAATTCCTTCTCCCAAATTAATTAAATCAGTATTGTTATTGCCTTTGATCTACTGCCATAGGAACAGGAATGAGCACTGGAAAACCTCCATTTTTGTGCATTTCTTACACAAATAGCTCTGGACAGAATATTAAAGGGACCATTTAAAAGATGGTGGGCAGAAGTAGTGCCCTCCCCAAAGCTGCTCTTGAGACTGACGGTCTCTCTGGAAACCGCATGGGAACAGTTACAGACCTCTAGTGGCTCTGTTTATATAGCTCATCTGGCTTCCTAATTGCTCACCAGCACAGTATTTTGGAAAGCCATATAGAGATTTCTCCTAAGGATTATGACATGGTGTCATTTCATCTTCTCTGCATTTCCCATCCCAGTGTCTGTTTGTTTTATCTTCCTCACCATAACATCTGTCCCACATCTCTGAGAGATTTCACAATTGGAAACCTGCTGTAAATTATGACACAGAGTTGAAGGACTTCTGTGTTTGCTCTCTGCTATTTTTTTCCAAGGGCCTTTGGGTTAGCCACCTCTTTAAAAGAAGAATTTTTTTTCTATTTATATACTAAAGTTTGTAAAAGTTTTCTTTGGAAACTAAAAAAAAAAAATAAAAAGAATATTTCTGTCCTTCCTGCTTGCACACTTTTCCACTTATCTTCCATTGAATTCCTAGAGAAACAAAACTTCTGTTAAATGCTTGCCTAAAATAAACTTTAGCAGGCTGAGTCCCTAATAGCCTGCAGGGACTCCAGATAAAAACCAATTTCTCACATTTCTTTTCCCCGTCTGACACTCTGGCAGTTTTAGGGCTACTAGTGCCAGCCTGTGTCACTGGTGCCAGGGCTGCAGGCTCAACTGGCCTCTGGTTCCCACCAAAACGGAACTAAGAAGTCTTGAATTATACAGAGCAGGACAGCCAGCTCTGCTTGGCTATTCAGGAGGCTGAGACTGGCGTGCAATCCTAGGAATAGTCGGAGTGACAGAGTTTCAGCTTACCAGTTTTAAACTGATCAATCAAGGTTAGTGTCACATATCATCACCATGTAAGGACTAGAGACATGCAGGCAAATGCAAGATAAAACATGCAGGACTATATTCTCACAATCCAAGGACATCTAAGTCTTTGGTGACTTTACCTGTCACTGCAGCCTTTTTCCTCTGGACCAGAAAGCAGTGCAGACAGCTCCTGCGGGACTGCTCTTGCCTCTCACTCACAAATGAGAGCATTGCATACAGAAAACATGGAGCAGTCAAAATGCTCCACAACATCAGCCTCACTTCCCCCAGCAGCCAGGAGAGAATCAGAGATTTATATGGCTGGGAGGAATCTCAGAAGATAACTTAGTCCAGACTCATGTCCCAAGGCAGGATCATTATACTTATGTCACACTTGGCAAATGTTTGTCTAACCTCTTCCTAAAAGCAGGATGGTGATTCCATACCTTCCTCAGATACTTCTGTGTGTAATTATCCTTACAGCCTGCCTTCTTCTAACATCCAGCCTCATTCTCCTTTTCTGTAGTTTAAGCTCATTACTTACCCTACCCATCATCTATATGGAAAATAATTTATTCCTCTTCTTCCCAGCCACATTTCACATACTTAACAGGGGTAACCCTATCTTCCCCTAGTCCTCTCTAGATTTAAAGAAGTTTGTTCATTCTTCCCTCCTAGCTTTGTTTTTCAAGACCTCTGGTTATCCACCAGTTGTCCTCTGGATCTTGTTTTGAGGACAGCACCCATGGCTGGACTTCAGACTCCAATTGCAGCCTCACAAAGAACTGGGCAGAATGATTATTTGTACACCTCTTTGCACACATCCTACTAAAGCATTTGTCCTTTTTGCATTAGCAATTAATTCATATTTGGATTGTGACCTGGACCATCTCTCAGATCTTTTTATGCAGAGTTGCTACTTGGACAAAAATTCACTACCCTATATAAATAGAATTAATTATTCCTGGTGATGTTCACATATAAAAACTGAGAACTGTCCTTAATGAAATTAATCCTATTTTTAAGGCATTTGTCTAAATATTTTTTACCTGTAGCTTTATATTTCAGATTGTCCACAGTACCCTTCCAGATCTATGGTAGCCAAGAACATAATATTCCCTGTTCTGTTGTCCAAGCTGTTCATAATCCCCTTAAATAAGACTGACCCAGTATAGACTCCCAAGCAGCTCTTCTTTGATCCATCTTTCCCTTTTTAAAGTATAACTAGTAACTATTCTCTTTGTGCAGTTTTCCAATCAGTGTTCTGTCATCGCAGACAAGCTCCATCTACCACAAGTTAGTTCCTTTAATTTGCTTTGGAGTATCATGTTACTCTGTGATGAAAGCCTCACCACCATCAAAACATAGGAATACTATTGCTTCTCCCTTATCAACAAGGTTTTTTTTATTCTGTCATGAAAGGAAATTCGACCCGTTTTACACAATTTGTTTTTGACAAATCCATGCTGGCCGTTATTCATCTCTTTGTTTTGTTTTAGGTGCTTACCAAAGTTTAATTGTTTGTTCCAGTATTTTTCCGGGAATTGAAGTTAAACTGAACAATCTGTAATCCCTGGCTCCTCCTTTTTTGCCTTTTAAAGACTGGAACTATGTCTGCACTTTTCCAGGCTTCCAAATACGATCTCGGGGCTCCATAACATCCCAGGAGCTGGGTGAGGTTACACCTAAAGCTTTTGTAGTTAAATAACTAGCTGCAGCAGTTACACAAGGATGAAATTCATCTGGCCCAACTGACTTCAACAATATCTGAAGGTTCTTCTGATCCAGTCTTTGTTCTAGTTTTGTGATGTCGCCCCCTCTGTCATTGACATTGATTGTAATACTTGTCTGAAGTGGTAACAAATGCAAAAAGGGTATGAAGCACCCTGGGACTCTGGCCATGGTCTGGAGCCTTTCTTCCCCTCTGGGCAGTACGTTTTCAGTCACCTGTGTCTTCCTCTTGATGCTAGAGTAGTGATGCAAAAACTACTTGTCATTTTAAGGTCTCTTGTTCATTGGCTCCCATTTTGCTGCTTGACCTTTGTAATTTTGTCATATCTAGCCCAGCTTCTGTGTGCTCATTTCCCTGAGGCTGAGATCAAAGAAGAGCTCATGATTTCTCCAAGTGAATTTGCTGTTACATCTCCTATGAATTCTCTGGGTTTTGGATAGCTGATGCTTGTTGCTGTTCTCTCCATGGTGCTTTTTACATGACTAAAACTTCTCTCTTGACCAGTGTTCAAAATGACATGCCTTTAGTTATTGAGCAAGTGGCTTTAATGGAATCACTACTGTTTTTCTTGGTCTAAGAAAGACAAGAAGCCTGACCTTTGTTTCCATCTCTTACCAACTGTTAAGCTCTCCCTGGGAACATTCAGTCTCTGCTGGTCAGTTTTTGTTTAACCTCCTGTCCTTACTATAAGTGTTGGGTGTAAATAAAATCTTGTAGATTGTGAAGATGTGAATTTTCCATAGTCCTAAATGCTGGAAATGTTTACAGCCAGAAATATTCTTCAGGTTCATCTCAGCTGGTTATTAGAAAAATATCTTTTCTCATTTGGGTACTTCTTTTCCTGGCTTCCCTCACCTGGCCTGCCAAGCTTGAAGGCATAGCAGACTAGGCTGATGAGGTGGGGAATGTGTTTTTATTTTCATACATATGAAAAACTTAGACTTCTCTAGTAATGTAATCATGCTTAAATCATGCCTGCACAGAAACTCTTGCCTTCCACTGTCATATATTCTTCTCACCACTACAGATGCTCAGAGCCTCACAGCTTGAGGAGGCTGAAGCTGTACCAATGCTGTAAATACAGCAGTGTTGCACTGCTATAATGGTGCTCTTTCAAAAGAGCAGCATAAACAGCCAAAAGGAGGAATTTGGCCAGCCTCTCTGTTACCCAAGAGGAAGTGAATTTCAGATAGTGCTTTGGTTCCCTTTGGTTACGATTCACCATAAATGAGCAGCTAAAACATGAGTTGATAGTAACGCTGTGCAAACAGGGACCTCCAGAAGCGGAGACTCAGAGGAAAAAGCAGAGAAAGCTGGCCCCTTGCCTAGCTGTGAGTCGCCTTCCTTCCCATTCTGCTGCCTTTGTTTTTAGGGTTCCTGTGTGTTTTGCACTGTAAGCCAGTTGACAGAGAGGAGAAGACAGCCTTGCAGGGTTTTACTTATGTCTCACACCGCAGGCACCTCCTAGATCCTACTCCAGGACACATTCACTACTACTAACTGCTGTTAAACCAAAGCAGTGACCTAGATCATAAATCAAGTAACAGAATACCCTGCTGATAAACTGCACTATATGGAAACT
The DNA here is from genome assembly GCA_013396755.1 of Sclerurus mexicanus. Classification (NCBI taxonomy): domain Eukaryota; kingdom Metazoa; phylum Chordata; class Aves; order Passeriformes; family Furnariidae; genus Sclerurus; species Sclerurus mexicanus. The sequence goes on along the minus strand of VWZF01000451.1, from coordinate 1,632,577 downwards.
TACACAATATTTGTGGTTTGTTAGAGGTTAACACTAGAAGTAGCAAACCCTAATGGCTGTGTTGCCCTCTTCTAACAGACTTCTTATCCAACCTTATCATGACAATTTTCTGCAATAGAAAAATTACCTCTCCTTCTCCGCCTGGGCAAGTTGCACCACTAGTACAGCATCCCTGTATTCAGTCATTTCTAATGTGTCTTCTGATCTGAATTTGTTGTGCTTTCACCCACTGTTTTGACTTGTCTTACTTCTTCAATATGATTAAATCATGTGTGACCTATATGTAAAGACAATGGTACACAGCAGCACATAATCTATCACATCTAAAAAGCAAGAGCATGACAGTGACGCAGTTTTTATAAGGACTTGTTGGAGACTACTCATCAAGAAACGAGGGGAAAAAACATCATGCTTGGAAAGAAGAGAGAGGTGTGTTGTCAAGCTGGCCTAGGTGGGGATGGGGATATTAAATCCCACAAACAACAAACAGGTTTTCCACTGTCCTGCACATGATACCACTGTTGACACCACATACAAAATGAGTGTAAGGTGACGTTAAACCAGACAGTGCTGTAAGGTGATGCATGAGACTGCCAGAAGACTACAATTGCCTATCTCTCCATCTCTATTTTACAAATCCATATCACACTGAGCAAACAAAGCCTCACTGAACTTGCATTTGCCTGCTCTGCATGAGACTCTGGATGAGTGGAAATGAGTGGGGTGAAGGAGCAGCATGCTACCATTTGTGTGCCCACACGCACATGAGTATATCACACCAAGGTTAATTAAGGTCCCTAAAAAGTTTCTCCCTAATGGTATGCCCCATTAGCTAATTCATTAGCTGATTCAGATTATATTAGCAAAACCAGTCTGTTTGCTAGAATGGGTCAGCCAGGCAAATAAGGGACAACTGTTACGTTCCACTCCATCATGTCTCATCCTATCTTTGGCTACAGTCCTGCTGACAAAATTCGTGGTAGAAAGAGTGGAGGACAGAGAAATAAGAGTAGAATGTGCTAGGTGTTAAACACCTGATCTCCCTTTAGAGGGAATCCTTCAGCTAAAAAAAAAAGGTTTTCTTACAACACCTTGAAGAAGGATGGGTTGATACCTGAAAGAGATTAAACTGGTAAAGCTATACTAAGGCTGAGCTGCCATGTGTAAAGTACAGCACTCTCTAAGCAGCAAGGATCCCTATGTGCTCCTATAGCTGAAGGGTAGGGGAAACTACTCAAAGTAGGAGGGAAGATTAATAAAAACATACTTGCACATTTAAAGGTGCTCTTATCTTTGGAAATAGCTAACTTTATCCCTTGCAGTACAAGGGAGGAGTCCATGTGCCTCACCTGCCCAGCAAGAGGGGAATTCTTGGCCAGAGGGAAGTATTAAGGTAGGGAGAAGGACCTGCAGATGAGGGAGGTTAACATTATTTGCAATAATGGATTGCTTTATAACAAGAACAATGAGGTGGATTTCCAAAAAAATCATCCTCCTTTACGGTCCATGGAGGAAAGGATCAAGTGAAACCATCAAGAATCTGTGAAAAATTTATGCTAGGGCTGGTGGAGTTTCGCAGACAAAACATGCCATTTGCCACTGCTGCCCCCACCCCCGTGCCCAGAGTTGTGCTGGCTGCAGGGCTGCAGTCACACCATCCAGTTCTGTGCCTGCAAGAAAGTGAGTGCTCATCTCCTGACTATGCGTAAGAGGCTCTGTGGGGCAGGTGCTCACTTCTGTTTTGTGGTCCATCATTTATGTGAACTCTCAAAACAGAGTTCTGATAAGCAATCTGGCTAATTTTAAGATCAAAGGAAAGACTGCACTGTCCATTACTGCCCTCTGCCACTGTTCATGTTGCCAGCAAGGGATTAAGCCTTACTCTGGTTTCTTCTGCTGAGAACAGAACTTCTACAAAGCTTCCCTATCAGCCTGCAGCCTCTTGCATTCTCTATCTCTTCAAGATATCTGCGGGCATTGAGACACACTCTGGTGGGATTTCTCTGCTCCTGAGGCAGAGAGTGCTGGCCACAGTCAGAGGAAAGGCATTTGCCAGAGATCCTAAGAAAATAACTGTGTGAGGTTTAGCTAGGCAGCACTTTGTTTCAAAACATGGATCTTTTCAAATCACATGCTTGCTCTGGTTTCGTAAAGGCTGATGCAGATCAAATAAAGTAAGCAAAAACCATTTCCAAGGCAAACATTTCACATTTGCATTCATATTTGATATCTATTGTCTCTGAGGTCCATGGGTCCTACTTAACTTTCATCTTGCTATTTTTCAGGAGGCTGGATGAGCTGAGAGGAGGAAATGGTAATGGGCTATGGGACCTATTTCACCTGTAGCCTATACTCACCTTCACTGAGGCTCCAGCTTGCTTTACAGATATTTTAAAGAGGTGATTTACAAAAAGTCTTAGGAAAACAACTATACATTTATGTCTATCAAATGTTTTCCAAGGAAATGATCCTGCCTTATAAAGGAGTTCTCCATCACAGAGGTGGGAGTGGCAGGAGAAAGGAAGTGAAATAAGATAACTCTGCTCAGCTTGCCTCAATTTAATGAGCTCCTCTAGGCCTTATCATTCAGTGTGCTTTGCCTCATTGTAAACTTCTCAGCCTCATCAAAAAGAGCTTCTTTTCTTTTTTTTTCTTTTTTTTTTTTTTTTTAAATCTGACTCTGTTTGATCAGCCCTTTCCCCTTTCTTTCGACAATCCCCCACATCACGCTGGAACTGGTACCAGCGGAGCATGTCAGCATGCCCTAGCAACAGAGAGATTAAAGGAACTACAAGCTCCAGAGGACAGGCTGGCTGGGACTTACTAATTAACTGCAGTGAAAGAAGTGAATGAGAACAGCCTTTTCTTTGGGGCAAAGGAGGCACTAGAGGTGGATGAAGGAGTTCAGCTTCCCCTCCCCCAAAACATGTGTCAACATTCAAACCAATCCTTTCTTAATAAGACTTTGTGTATGTACAGGATTTGTATGGATGGGAAAAAGGTGACAGCAGTCAAGCCTGATGCAGAAATACACGAGTTAGACCAAAGTCAAACCATGGCTGCCCCTGCCCCACCTCTGTGAACCACGTATCAGATGCTGGTCACACCTGAGGGGCAGGTAATGTGTGGGATGGGCATGCCCCAGGCTATACCCTTCAGGTACCAGTCAGCGTACCATACTGCTGTCCCCGGGCACGGCAGGGCTTGTGGGAGGGTGGCAGCAGCAGGCTCGAAGCTGTGACCCTCAGGAGCGTGTAAGGCAGAGCTGTGAGAGAGCAAAGGGTGTCTCAGCAAGAGAGGTCAGACAGGTCCGCAAATCTGCCACAGAGGCAAGGCTCCCGCACAGGGAGAGGAGCTGGATTCTCCAGGGGTTTGTAATGAAACATGAGCAGTCCTCCTGTCCCCTTCAAACCTTGGCATCCTCCTGGACTCCGCCTTTACCACCGTGTCCAGGAAGGTCAAGCTACAGGGACCTTTCACACCAAGTCCTTGTCAGAGTCTGTCCATTTTCTGTCAGCTGTGGCCTCTGCTGGAAAATCTCTTCTGAATTACGAAATATTTATGTATCTTTTTTTTTAAAAATGTTACTTTTTGTTTCTGCTTACGGGCATTTTGCCCTGGGCTGGGTGGGGAAGCGAAACTGCTGAAATTCCCGTGAGCAGGGCAGGGCGACTGGTGTTCCTGACCCCATCAGGAAGCACCAGACACGATGACAGGCAGCAGCTTCTGGTAATTCTCCAGCCCATTTTGCTAATCCACAAAGGCTTAGCCAAACTGGGTAAGTTTTCAAGAAATCTTTGTAGCTTGGTGGTTTTTTCAAACTCAACAGGCGTCTCCTTGCATGTGCTGCAGTAGGGCATCTGGGATGGGGCCCCGCTCGTGCCCCATACCCCAACCAGGCAGGCAGAAGAGGGGAAGTCTGGCCATCGGGGATGCCTCACTGTGGCATGGCTGCTGACTCAGCTTCCAGCACCGGTCTGTTCCCCATTTTGCTCAGCAAATCCTGTACGCCGTCCTGCAGAGACCACCTCCCCAGAAGCCAGCAAAACCTCCCCAGCGGAGGTGAATCTGGAGCCCAGGATCTTTATTTCCCGGTCCAACACGATCAAGGCCAGTCCACCATTCAGCATCCCTGTCCCACACCATGGGGCTGGAGGCGCCCAGTTTTCCCCTGCCAGCACGCAGTGCCTGAAACAGGCGGTGTGGCCATGGCAGCTGATGGCTTGTGGGAGGACGGGGCAGGTAGGTGGGTTTGTGGTCCCCACCGCTCCCCTGGGACGTGCCACATCCTGTGCAGAACACCAGGAGAAGCAACGCTGGGTATGGCATGTTTGTGGCCTGGGGAAGGGTTATATGATTAGTCAGCCTTTTCCCACTTCTGCTGTTAGCAAGACACGAGTCTCCCCAAATATACCGAAAAGGGAACTTTTCAGTAAAAGTTCTGCACCTCACTCTCAGTGTGTTATTTTCTCTGAGAAAAGGCTGTGGAAAGATGGTACAGTCTTACAAAACAGAACTGTGCCTTTGCATATTTAGCTTTGGATCTGCTGGTATTAGAGACAAAGTCAGATTTTATTACATTTTATTACTTTTTATTTCTTCTAGCCCTGCAGCACCAACACAGACAAGCCATATAATGAACTGCAGAACTTTTCTTTCTTGAGCACCAGAAGGTTGGGGGTTTTTTACTGTATATTGGTTGAACCCTAACTTTGCTAACACACTTTAAGGCATATATAGCATTTTGTAGCTTCATAAAACTTGTAATTCTTTTTTATTCAGGTGTGCTGCTTTCCAGAGTTAAGCTTTATGGACATTAATTAAATTTGCATGGCCTGCTATTGATTTCATCTTCTTAAATTTTGCAGGACTTTGCCATATGTATTTGTACAGAATAATTTTTCAGCTCAGACCTCTGCTTGAAATCCGCTACTGCCTTCAACATTCTGGTGCCTGGGAAGGGAGGAAGCACTCCAGAGCTGCAGATCCCCAATGGAAACACAGAAGGGTTAACTGGATGCTGCCTGCAGAGACTATTTCAGGGACTCTTCAGATCTCAAGTGCTGAAAAGGGACAAGGGACGTGAAACAATAATCCCTTAGAGAACACGTTAAATAATTCAAGGCTAGTTTAAAAAAAAAAAAAAAGAAAAAGAAAAAAAGGCAACCAACCTTAAAACATTTTGTTGTAACAGATTGGCCTTTCTTAATAATATAGCTTGGAGGGACAGGCTATCTGGCTGCCTTCCGAAAATCCTTGTTATGGTATTTAATGAACCTTAAGGATCATTACAGTATAAATGTGCATCATGTTTATATAGATGCATTGGGCAACCTATTACAATGCTAGGGGTTAAAAGTCATTTCCTTGGATTCCTAACCAAGATAAACTTATCCACACCCCGAGGTGAATAGTACTTAAACCCGTGTTTGTATAAAGAAGGCAGTCAGGTTTTCCAGCACCTGGAAAATGGGTAGGCTTATCTGTTAGTTATCTCTCACGTTCGTCTTTTATATGTAAATTTGTCTGCGGGAGCAGTAATCGATAGTCAATGTCCTCTGTCTCAGAGCCGGGCACTGCAGGCCAACATCCCCTCTGCTCGAAGGCAGCAGCAGCCCTACAGCTGGAGGGGCAACCCAGCCCAGAGCCCCTCTCCTCCGGGGGGACCAGGCTGGGATGAAAGTGATCAACTCTTTCCGGACAGCACACACAGAGATGGTTTAGATTCGTTTGAAACTGCTTAAACTGCTTCTTGACTCAACTAGATTAATACAAGGTAATGGAATATTCTAACAGTACCTGAACTAAGAAGGATATTTTTAACACATGTCTGTGTGTATAAACACACCTACCCAACCATGGAAATACAGCTAGGGTGACCCCGTTGAGTTTTCTGAGAAAAGGACTGTGGGTTGAGACCAAATGCGGAAAACATTACCCAGAAAGTGTTGGAGAAAGAAGGAACAAAAAACCCCAATGCCTCACATGTAGAAGTGGCTGCTACGTCCATCACAGACACACAAACAGGAAACATGCCTTGGAGAGACCGCTGGAGTGAAACTCTGTGCCTCGCAAGACTGAGAAAAGCCACAGTGGGATTTCAGACAAGAATCACCAGATCCAGATCACCTCGTATCAACCTGCTGCAACAGTCGGGGCAGGCAGCACACCAAGGGAATGAACAGCCCTGCGGAAAGAATGTTGGGTTTTAACCATTGCAGGCACTCAGGCCGCCTCGTTTAAAAGCTGCAGTGTGCAGTGCAAATAGCTTCAGACTGCTTTGCTTCCCTTACAGAACAAGTTGCTTCTTGCTTCCGCCCTCCCATATTTCCACATAGCCCATAGGCAAAACGGAGTGCCTTTGGTTTGGAAAACAGAGCATTCCTTCCCAGCATCAAAGGGGCACAGATAACTTCACACACACACTAAGGTGCATTTCTTGCTAGCGGCTTCCAGAGCTCTCTGTGCAGCCACTTGCCTGAGCCTGCTCTGTTCACTGAGCACACAGAGGTGTGTATGGCCTTTAAACTAGCATTACATCACCTGAGATTCTGGAAGTCAGCTGCCTGGTTCCTCACAAGTTCCTTGGGCGTCACTTTTCTGTCTTCCTTATTTCATGGTCTGTGTGTTTAGGTTTTTTTTTTCTTTTCCAGTATTTTCTTCCAAGAAAGGATTAGGTGTGATGGGTGAAAGGTGGATTGCACCAACAGTGCTGTGTGAAGGAAAGGGATCCATCCATAGGAAAGACATGCACTGTTTATTAGCAACTTACATGACCCCAGAAATCCCAAAGCAACATGCTGGAAAGCAGCAATTCAATGACCACGCAGAATTACCCTCTGTGTAATGACAGAGCAGGCCCACCTTTGAGAATTAACATGGCTCCAAGGACAATACTTCATTTTACATCTCTGGAAAGCTTTTGTACAAAGTCAAGTACCCACATGGGATTAGAATAATAATAATCTCTTGCACTTCAGTACAAAAAATGGGGTGTGAAATCAAGCAGTTGATCAGTGGTCACAACTATTACCACACTAAGTCCCCAGCTGCTTTATTCCATTCAACAAACTAAAAAATTTGGATGTAGGCCTTACAACATCAGGAACATAGTTCTTCATCTGGCTTTTACTCCTAAGAAGTGTGGAATGTCAAAAACCCCCAGCATTTTTCTGTCAAAGACCTGTGGAAACTGCTTGCCTGGATGGAGAGGGGTGCTAGAGGAAACCAGGCCAGCCTCCAGCCTCAAGACTAGAGAAGAGCGCAGCTCAACCTCTGCGAGCTGGGGAGCTCTAAAGGGCTCATGGAAGGAAATAGCTACAAAAGTTCCTCTTTATTAGTGAACTCAGCATCTGCACCTCCAAGTACCCAGCTCTGACCTATTTCGCCAGCCACACAGGCTGGTTCGACGCCCATGTTAGCCCAGTGACGTCAGTGGGATTACTTCATTCCTGCATTAGATAAAACTTGGATGCAAAGAAGATTCACCGATGACGAAGATGCTTTTGTGACATATTTTGTAACCCAGACACCCTTGTAGGAGACCAAACTCCATTTTTGCTAGATTTGTTCATTTTATACCTCAAAGTATTTGTCTTTCAGGGGTGTCTCAGCACCAAGGCAGAATGCTGCCCTTCAGTGTGTGTGTTTACAGTCTCTCCTAGGGAGAGATCCCAGTCAACAAGTGACTGAGTTGCAGTGGTGGATGTACCTAAGTGACACAAACACCAGTGAAGGTGCACTGGATTACGGGCTGCTGGGCTGAGAAGGGGGTGCCAGAAAGCCCAAGGAGCCTCACCAGGAGCTGAGACAGTGGCTTGTCTGTAGCACCATGCGGCCATCCCACCTTGTCCCTTCTTGGTCAGCCCCCACAGGACAATGTCAAGGCCCTACAAGGGTGAGCATCTGGACTCCTGAAACAGAGTAGGGGGAACTCATCCGCAGCCTTGCTTGTTAGTGCTTGCTTGTTGTGTTGTATACCTGCTTTCACCTCCCGATTGAACTATTTTGTTTGTTTTCTCTATTTTGTTTTCTTTTATCTGTTTTTTCCTTCTTGTTTATTCTCTTGCTTTTTGCTCTGAAAGTTCCCTTACCTTCTGACCCTTTAGATCCTTTGTGGTTCCTTTACTCCCCTGCAGCTGTCCTTGTGCTTCCTGACATTACCAAAGTCACACATGTCCTTTTCCTTCTAAGCTCACTCTGCTCCTGTTCTATTTTTCACTGCTTCAGAATTTCCTTCCATACTCTTCTTCCATTCAATCCATTCATTCCCATTTGTCAGTGGGCATAAGATCCTTCAGCCAGCCTTTCAGCTATCAGTTATGGGGATGCTGAAAGTCAGGAACACGTTAAATGAAGCAGAAGATGAGACTAGAAAGATGGCCAGAAGCAGAAGGAGCTTGTGGTGTCAGTTCAGGGAGATAAAACCTTTGGTTTTAACTGGTAATGTTGCCAACAGCAATGTGGTCTACTGCTGCCAAAAGATAGGTGTGCCTCCGTGCCTTGTCAGGCAAGCCAAGGGATGTTCAAACCTCCTGCAGTGAGGCTCTGGATAGGCTGTATAGGCAGTTTAAACCTAAAGTCATCATTGCTGTTGGCTGTCCATTGCATAAAGCTATGCTCAGAGCTCAGTAAGAATGCAAAACCAAGTTCCTGTATTTAGAAAACACCAGGCTTACGTTGCTAGTGAAATCATAACTCAGTCCCTGCCATGTGCACATTACAGCCCTTTCTTGCTCAAGACCCCACAGGAAGACTGTTGCAGAGCAGTGCTCTGTGGGACAACGTCATGGGGGCTGGAGGGAACCTTTCTGCCCTTACCTCTCATCCTGTGCCTCAAACGGGGCGGGCATCTTACAGAGCAAGTAGTATGTGATCACATAATTACAGTCTGTGCTATGATACATGCTCACAATGTAAGACCAGAATTAAGGCTGAGCAGGCAGTTACAAGCACCATTACATCACTAGACTAATCTCTCCTTGGCTGGCCATGAAGGACCTCATCCTGTTCCCACTGAAGCCAAAGGACCATACCTCTATCAACTTGAGTGGAAGCTGGTTTGGCTCACACCAAGGCTCATTCATTGCTGTTAGCTGCTAGTTGAGGCTGTACCCTTGAACATATTAAACTTTCCAAGCATAACTCATATACCACACCTAACACACTTTGATTTAAGTAGAGACTTCAACCGGGGTGCTGTGGGTAGTGGAGTGTGAGGGGAACTTGTTCTGCCACCGTGCTTGCCCTACCTGTTCAGCCTGTTGAGTTGTTAATTGCCTTCAGCCGTTGCTTGCAACTGATCAGGAGGTGAGGAAGGGCTGCTCCTACCCGGCACAGCCCACAGCCAAAGCATTCCCAACCACAGCCAGCTCATTAAGTCTGTTTCCCCACCCCGGTGCACACATGAGAGCAGCTGGGTAGTCAGGGTCAGGATGTGGTGGTAGGTTTTCCCTTCCCTATCTCCACCGAGCTTTGCCTCCCCAGCACAGCCAGCAGCCCCCAAGCTGCCATGGGACAGCAGAGGATGGGTTGAACGGATGTGTGCACCATCTCAGCATCATGTCGCAAGGCCAGTGCCTGTGCTCCTTCGGGTTAAACGGCTGCTGCGCTGTGGGTTAGTTTCCCAGAGCACATCTCCTTACCTTTACCACTTCCCCAGCCTCTATGGATTTCCCTGCAGGACATGTGCCTAAATATTTGCAGGTTTTTCACTTCTGTATCCTTCATTTGAAGTCTGAAGTGTAATTTTTAAAAAGAGGACGAATGTCTCGCATCTACAGGGGTTCCATCATGGGGGGATAACCTAAAGGAGAGCAACCTTCACATGTGAATGCATCTGAACCTCAACCGTCTTGTTTGTTTCTTCCAGATATTGCATGCAGTCACTGGAATTTTCCTTCACAGCAACCTCACAGGTGGCCTTTATATCACCTCAGGAAACCTCTTACCATTTCTGACATCTCTGCCTCCGTGGTTTCCCATGTTGCTGATTTCAGAGCTGCACATCAAAGTGATGAAGACACACCTCTCTCTGGGGACAAAAAAGCATTATCACTCCCCAAAAAATCATGTGCAAACTGTCCAGTTCAGCCACTGCCCTTGAGAAACAAATTACTACTCAATCTTACAGACTGAAGATGTTTTTCATGTTATTTCACCTAATGCTTTTCTTTGTTTAATTTAAACTGATCCATTTTAATTCTCTTTTCTAGTATCGTATGAAAGGACTCCATCATCTTTTTCTGTGTGTCCATGAAGGAAGGGATGAGGTTATTTTACGTTACTCTTCACACTGTCATTTTGAATGAAGAATGCAAGTGTTTGTGGCTCTGCAGTCAGTGCACATAGAACAGAAGGGGAGAGGCATAAAGGAAAAAAAAAAAACAAAACACAACAAATAAACTGAAAGGAAAATGAGTGAAAAGAGCAAAAGAGAAACTCAAATTAAAAACATACAAAGCATATTTACACATGTGTGCAAGTTCACGTACACCGGCATACTCAGGCATGCTCTCACTGTCACTCAAGAAGCCTGATGTCAAGGCAGATGTTCAGCTGTTTCTAATATATAGCGTAGAAAAACTCCTGCTGAAGAAACATTTTGTTTTAGCAATGAGTCATCCATGAGAAAAATGTGGGTGTAGCTTTCAGGGAAGGGGCTGGGGGAGGCTTATGAACTGTAATTTTGCAAACCCCCATATAGAAAGATGCATGACATTGATCAAGACACAAAGTGAGTCCCTCCCTCCCTCCCAGACATGACTGAGGGTAATCAGGTCCCATTGAGAGCTTGATTGCAACACTTGGACTGTGCTGGATCTGTCCCGCCCTTAAGAGACCCCCGGAGAGGGGCCGAGGGAAAGCTCAGGGTTGGCCTCACCAGGGTAGCCCCAGGCACATTCAAGACACTGCTGATAGCAGCCCTGGGCAATGCCTAATGCAAGGACCAACCCATACTGGTATCACCTTGGACACCGCTGATCACCGAATATTTTCAGTTCTTCTCTGACCAAATTTTTTTACAGTTCTGACACATCTGTGTTTCTGTTGCATTTTACCTAAGCATCAGTTGGTTTTGAGGGCCAGACTTCTGCTGCTCGATAAATGTTTTTAAATCTGGAGTAATTCATATTTCCTTTGGTGTCAATGAGACCTGGTCAATGAGACCAAGCCCCCAGGCCTGAGGGTTCCTTTCCAGCCCCTTCGACAGCACAAATACCAAACGCATACCTAGATCCATTATCCCAGCACATCTGTAAGCAGAGGCTGGGAACTGTAAACACCCTGTCAGGTTGTGAAATGCCCATTGATTCTCCCAGAGTGTAAACACCATGGGAAGAAAGGCGGCTGTTGCTTGGGAGCAACAGCCTGAAGATCAGGCTTTCTCCCTTGGCTGTCCCGTAGCCTTTCTATAGGAGCTTAAGTTCAGATGTCCCAGTTTTCTCACCACTTAACTGGAGTAACTGAAACAGACCAGACTTCCCTGGAAGGGCTGGACCCTATTCATGGGTGCTGCACTGAGTACTCTGGTGGTTAACATTTTTCTGGTGACTGACAACCCACTGACAACCAGAGTTACCTTATTGTTAATTATTCCTTGGTGTGATCCAAGGAGGCACAGCCAAGAATGGCAGAAAAGTAAACAGCAGACCACTTACCAGGACGTAAGGCATAATGGTAAAATCTATGAGAGTGTCAAATTGTCTTCTGGGAAAAAGGTAATGATTTTCTTGGGATAATTAAAAAAAGGACTGACTGATAGGCACCGGCACCTGTATTTTGTAGGCAACAGTGCTTTTTGGCTTGTTTATGATGGACTTTCTGATTTAGCAATGGGAAGGCTGACTCTTCTAACCCTGTTATACCTGTGTGACTGAAGAGGAATGCTTTTATACTCTAATTACATTATTCCTTATAAACACCAGGATAGTGAGAGAGGATTTGTCTTTGTGTCTTTTCCGTCTGTTAAGTTCCATGGTTTGTGATTCACTTTAGAAAAACAAGGGTGGTTGAAAAAAAAAGTGTTGTTTTCAGCTGTGTGGTGATGAAATACAGTAACTGAAAATGCTGTGGGTTTTGAGGTTGGATTTTGAGATTAAAATATTGTAAGGTTCAGAATAGGATTGGTTGGCAAAATGAGTTACAGTAAGACATTGTGCTTTCACCTCTAGAAAGCTGAGTTCAAGCCCTGTTTAGGATCACAAAACCAGTAAGTAGTTCAGGATGATTAACAGTTTCTGAAGGAGCATGAGGCAGGACAGAAACACCCAGGGGCCGGGAAAGTCTGCTTTGATTCCCACTGCGAGCATTGCTTCTTTGAGGTCCAGTAGGGCACTGCAGGCGAAGGAGATCTCTCCCAGTGTGGCAAAAGGGAGCAAAGATCTGCATTACCGGTGATGATGTGGGTCTGGATGAGGGCTGTGCAGCCACGTGGTCATGGCAAATGCCATGTGCTCCACATAGGCCACCCATGCCAGCAGCAGAGGCTTGATCTTATTTTGTGCTGGTCACCTCAGTCAGCCTATGACAAGCAGGCGTGACCTTACTACTTCTGAAAATCGGTGCAACATCAGAGGCTCTTGGGCATTTCTTCCCATCTTAAGTATCTAGCTCAATCCTTATATCAAGGACACTTCAAGGACATTTCATTGTGCAGGTTTTTTTATATTAAGCATCACAAGCTGATGATTCAAACAGCCAAGTTACAACAGAAACACTACCAGGAACCCTCTTGAGTTCATTTTTCCCATAGGCTTTCAGTTTTAGGCTATCTTAACAAGACGTGTACTCTCATAAAAAACACACCTTACACACACGCAGGCCAGACAGCTATAATCAGTTTCGGTGCCTTCCAAACTGCTAAATGCAAAGCAGTGCACCAAGCAGATTTGTGCCTCTGCTGTGGAGCTGCCAAGGCCAAACCTCTAGCCAAAAGTCTAGGTAGGGAGTAAGTGGTACATCAGCTCTGGTCTGGGGCTCTGCAGTTACTCTTAAGTGCAATTAATGTGGTTCCTGTTACCAGAAGGTTACAGATCTACCCACGAGTTAATAGCTGTGTTCAGATCTTCTTATCGAGTTATCTGAAAATAAAACTGAACTTTTCTCATAACATATTACCAGGTATTTGCTGTTATTTCTGGGATTTTGTAAAGTACTGTTGCAGGGAGTTTTCTTTGTTGTTTTTCTTTCTTCCGTAATTTCAGTGATTCCTAGAACGAAACAAGAAACAAGATCCAATTTTGAACTTGAGTACCCTTTTGTACTAAAATGTTTTCTTTCAGCCCTCACAGAACTTCCATCACTTTCAAAAGTGTATCTGTAAACTTAGATTACACGTGGAGCAAAAAACCCAATCAAACTCATTCAGTGTTTCCCTCATCCTGGGAAGAAGACTCATTTCCCTACAAAGCTTGAATATCTTCAAAATATGGCTTTAGGAGTAGCACTGGAAAACTAGCAAATTCAGACCAGTCCTGGCAAGGGTTTCTGGCATCCCAGCATCTCCCAGTGCCCCTATAGAGACATTTTCTTTCCCAGGAAGGATGCTCCAGCACAGACTCTCCTGTTACCAGTTGCTATGACAGTACAGAGAGGGAGAGTCAAATGCTCATTAAAGCCAATTGTGGGCCATTCAGTTTTTTATGGGAAGCAACTAACACCCAAAATTGCACCTAGAAACCAATGAGCCATAGGACTATGTCCTGGATGGTCATGGGCATCCTATGCTTCCAAGGAGATGACCCCTTGAACAAACGCACTTCTGTGCTTCTGCAGTGGCTGCCATCTCTGAGAGGGTTTAAGATGTGCCCTCAGGAAGGACCAGTGCAGCAATCTTAATCTGCCAGGTTTGGAAGTGTGGATAATGCCCCATCAAAGAGCAGCATTGCAAAACTGTGGCATGACATGGCCCTTTCCACCAGGAAGGTTCCCTATGCATCATTCACTTCTGCGTAACTTTTCCTTGCACTCCTCCAGGTTAAGTCACTGTTTCCCCAGCACTTTCCATGGGATGATGTTGCACAACTCCAGAAAGGCTTAAGGTGTTTTTGAGAAGCACCCAGACTTGGCCACTAGTGGATGAGGATTCACAGATTAGGTGGCCTGTTGGTCTCATCCAGTACATCTCTTTCTGTGTCTGGGGCAGAAGTTCCATTTTCCTCCTAAATATCATCGTTTTGAAATGGAAAAGCAAGGCAGAGCATTCATGACTGCTGAGGCAGCATGGATGCCCACCCCGACAAAAGATAGGGTGTCCCCAACTGTGCCACAACACCTCCCTGCCCCAGGGGCTGGAGCTTCTGCTGCAGCACAGAATCACAACAAGCGGCGAGAGACGGTGTGGTTACAAACACTCAGGACGTCCCTTTCCTGACACCCTGGCTGGCATCAAGGGGAGGATGACGACAGCAGCCTGTGGAAGGGGTGTGCTGCTGCCAGCAGGCATCCCACACCCCGCTACCAGGCCTCACCTGGCACTGGCACAGGGAGCAGCGCTGCTGACAGACACAGCCAGCTCCCCGGGCCATCCTCTCACCAGGCAAGCAGTGCCTGCGAGGGCACTTCTGTGCCTCAGGGCATGGAGTGTCACAGCTCCCAAAACCCCAGATCAAGGAGAAGTGGGACAGTGGCTGAAGTGTCACCAGTGCTTCCCGTTACAGATGGGCATAACCGTGGCACCACCGCAGTGACACTTCTCCCAGCACCTGCAGCTAAAATGATTTCCAGTGTGCAGGTCAGGATGTGTTTCCCACAAGGGAAAACTGGCAGGGGCCATGATGGTCCCACTCCCACCATTTTAAAGTGATGAAGTGGAGGTGTCTGTGCTGAGGGCTGCCAGTAAGCTCTGTTTATGGCTTGGATGCCAGACACAAGGTACAATTTCTATTACAGCTCTCATTTCTATGCCCTGTTGTTTAACCTAAGTGCGTCAATGCAACCTCACATCACAGGCATGTGAGTTGAAAACCTCCAATTGGTGCTGAGTCATGGCCAACACCTTAGCGGTACATTTGGATCCCAGCACCACTGGATCCTGACACAGCACAAAAGCCAGGACAAACTCCAGCACTGAAGCACTACATGCAGTCATTGGAGCCACATCCACCCATTACACGGTAACACCAAATTTTGCAGACGGTGTCCTGGTGAGGGCCTTGGAGGGAAGGACAGGACTACTCATGGTGTGCATGAATGGGATGGGCAGGGAAGGACACGGAGGGAGGGAGGAAAGGGGAGACAGAGGGAGAAAAGGAGGGAGAGAAGGAGGGAGGGAGGCAGGTGCTGGCAGGTGGCCGTGACCCACCTGAGCGGTTCCCACACAGTGACTGGTCCTGCCCCAGGATAGCTCCACTACAGCAGTGTGTACTGTCTCCTGGCTGACAAAACCCAAAAGGCTCCTTTCAAGGCAAAGAACTTCCATTCGGGCAGGACTTGCACTTCTTTCTCCCACCATGCATCTGGTGTCGAGAAAAAATCCCTTTAAACTTTTTAGTATTTTTTTCACTTCAGAATATCTTAAGGGAAATTCTGAACACCTCCTTGTATGGGTTCACGGGTATTTATATCTGAGCTGCAGTAGCAGAGCTGTGTGGATATTGATTAATATTCCAGGCAGATCTCAAATAAAAGTAATTGAGTTTCCTCATCGAATGAAGCCAACCTCCTTCCTGCCCCCTCACACCCCTCTCCAAAATAGTAATTCTCCATTTCGATATTCAGGGGAGTACCCAGGGCTTAATCTGTTAATTTCTTTCTCTTTTACTGTCATTTAGAAATTATTAAAATGCAACCAAACCCTATTTCAAAAAATCATTTGAAAATGAAAACCAGTATTGAAATGCTGCTGCACCTAAGCATGGCAATGGTTTTCAGCATCTTCTGATAAAGCTACTTGCAAACATAATATGGTTTTTTCTGGCCTGAAGTAGCACAGAATCAATTATCTTCACAAAATAATGTGCGCGGCGATACTTGAGATTGTTTTCTTAGTACGAAATTATTCAGGTAACACTCATCAAAAACGTTGGCTTGATATCAAGTCCGAGGAAGCAGAAGAGCTTTGTTCTATCAGTGATTCACAGAGCGGAAAAAAAGGCAGCACTGACTTTCCTTCTGTGTTGTCAATGCAGCTCCTTCGCAGGACCTGGGAGGCAGCCAGGGAGAAGGGGAATTCTGTTTCCATGACTCACCCGTTCCTGGGCTGCTGCGGAGATAGCCAGCAAGTGGTCCATCAGTGGCAATTGTCATGGGGAGCTGGTGATGTGGATGCTCAGACCATCAGCATATTTCACAAGAGCGAGTCAAAGGCGCTTCCTCTTTAGGAAAGCGGGACCAGAAGCTGCCTCTAAACCTGCCAAAACACCTTTATTTCTTACCAAATCCTTGTATCAACAACTTTCCACTGTGTCGTTTATTTACAAGTTATTTTTGACGGTATTTTTAGCAATTATGAGTAAATTAACCAAGGCACTAACTGAAAAATATCGCAGGGCCAGGCGTCAGGAATGTATGCATCAGGCAGAAATAAACAAGTGTGCGTCAGAGGAGGAATATTTTAGAGAGTGTTGTAGCAAAATTATTGCATCTTCTAATCAAATCTTTCTGTAAGCCTTCCTCCTATGCCACATTGTGTTCTCAGTGCTCCTTAAAGTTCATAAAGACAAAGAAATATGTTCAATAAAATAGATAATAACAATATGCCTCAAAACCCACTCTAAGTTCCCTACACTTGTTCTGGGAGCCTTTCAACAGCCCCACAATACAGCTGGATTTATCTAACGCTCTGCCTTAAAGGGCAAGTCTTACTTCCACCAGACCTCTTTCCAGCCCATCCCTTAAGGCAAGACTTCACAGAGACAGTAAAAAAAAAAAAAAAAATAAAAAAAGCACAACTCTCTTTATTTTTCTTTTTTTTGGGGGTAGTTTTCAGTCCTTTACACATTGCTGAAGGAGCTCACAGTCATAACCTGACTGGTTAGTCATACCATACCCACTGCTGCCAGAGGTAGGCAGGTGTGATGGGAGGCTGAGAAACCAGCAGTTTATGAGAGCAGCGAGTACAGTGTGAGAATGCAATTAGTGTCCTGGAAGACAAGGCCTCCTCTGCAAAACAGCTCTCCAGATCCATGCAACAGATGCAGACGTCTGAAAATAGCCCAGTGCACAGTGTGGAGTGTGGGAGTCTGGGAAGCTGCCCCAGCCCCGGTCACAGCAGGCAGTATTGGCCCACCGTGCCATGCATGGCCCGGGGGGTGGCTGCTGGCCTGAATGGGGGCTGTAAATGGACACTTAGCATCCATGTGCTGGATGGCCCTACTTTTATTGCTATGCATGCATTCAGCATTCAAATCCGGCTATATTCCCTCTGAAAGCTTGCATTGCAACTAAAAGCAACCAGAAACCAAACACTAAAAGCAGGGGGGTTTTTAAGATCAATCTTGTAGTACAGCAAAATTCAAGCAGGAGTAGGCTCACTCTTGCTGGATTCTGTGCGAATACAAAGGCAGTGCTGGCATGAATATGGCCCCATATGATCTTCTGTCCAAGGCGTAGAGAACCAGCTCCAAAAGGCTGGAAATCTTTTTGCACGGTGCTCTCCAGGTCTGAAAAGAGTGGGTAAATCTATGCTGATGTAAATGAAGGAAGGTGTTTTCAAGAACCCAGGATGGGGAGAAAACATTAAAACTGGAAAAGTCTGGTGAATATTACACAAGAAAATTTTACTCTCTATTCTGCTTCTTATTTTTGTGACTGCAGAAATTCCCCTAGTCTTAAATTAGAGAAAGGAGGCCAGAAGGCCAGAGCCAGCATGCTTTGCCTCGGTGATCTAGCAGTAACCAAACAAGGAGACTGGCAGTGTGCCTGTGAACCAGCCATCCTGAAGCTTAGGAGACTCACAGCTCCGGCTGGACCAAGGGCTGGCCCGTGTCTGATGTGGGGTGAGCCCAAACCTCACAGCCACGTGCAGCTGTGTCTGGGGTCAGCTGGGAGTGGGATTCTGCACCCATCACCAGTGGCACCGTTTCTCTCCTACAGGCAGTGACAATGGCTTGGACTGACCTTTTCTTTCCCCTCTCTCAAAGCTCTACAGAAAGCTGTGGACTAGACTTCTTGTACTTGCTAAGGACAAAAACCTCCCTTGCTTGCTGCATTCTTTTGCTAAATAGCATGATAGCCTGTCAGAAACATTCTGAAACATTGTTTGGGCTTGATTTTTATACCCTTTTTCCTCTAGCGAAGTGCCTGCAAGTTCAGTACAAACAGATCAACACAGTCCAGCACAGCTTGCAGCCTAGCTACGTACTTCAGGCTTTGCTCTGAACTACTGAGGTTTTGGATGATGTCAGTCTGGTCTCCTGAGGGCTGCTGTTGTCATCAGATAGTGAGGTCGATAAGGCACATGTTATGATGAGGCGTGCTGTTTGGTTTAATCATAGTATCGTGCATGAAGTAGGAAAGAAAGCAGTGTATTTCCTGGTACAGTACCTTGATAAGGCTCTTGCTGCTTCATAGGTATTTCCACCACACTGTTCTGTCTGCTCAGCACGCTACAGATTGCTGAAAATCTGAAAGTACCAACAGCTAGCGTGCAAACACCCAGCTCCTCCATCAAAAACATGTTTGTTTGGGACTTTATGTTTCTTTTCCTGATCTCAATTTCACTCTCTTTTTTTTTCTTTTTTTTTTTAAATTAAGTTTCATTTAACCTTTTACAAAGCAAGTAAAGTAGGACTCAACCAGCTGTTGAGAGCTGGACAAAGTACAGTCAGTTTCTGGAGCAGGCTTTTTCCTAGTCCCTCATCCCCCAATGCATTTGGAAAGCACCTGAAACCTAGCACACCCTGTGAGTTAGGGGCCCTTGGCTGGACTTGGAGGCTCCAGCCCCCACCAGTACTTGTTTCCATGCTGCTCAGATGCTTGATCCTGAATTGTGGTTTCTTCCTCTCTTCCTGGCTTTGTATTGAACATTATGATTTGTTTTACTAGCAGACCAAATGATAGAAGTTCAAGGACCAGTTCTGTGAGACTGAGAACACTGAAAAGGAGTTGGTACACTGCCTTTACCTGGAGCCAGACTGGATTTTACTTTTTTAGTATTCATGTTTCCTATTCACTTTTTGCATTTGCCTTAGACGGAGCAGACAAATGGGCTGGATCCCTGGTGACCCCTCATTGCCACCTGTGGGAAAGAGTCATGGCAGTCCTAGTCCTACTAGTGGGAGCACACAGAACAGATGTGCAAAAGTTGAAGTAATCCACACTTTTGCTAGCTCTGGCCCTTTAACAGTTCATCTAAGTGTATCAGAAAAGGGGGAATAGTGTATTTTTTTGAAATCCAAATATAAATTATCATCTTGGACCTCACTGTCTACCAGTTTTTAATGAAGAAAAAGCCCATATCACTACCTAAACTCAGTGACAGAAATAAAGTGCAGGTACTATTGCTGTAACTGTGTCTACCTGATATTGTTGGTAGTCCAGCTCATCTGTCCTTACGGGTATCGGGTATTTAGATCCATAGTTTCTATTTTAGCAACTAAAATAAGGTTTTGTTGCCTTCCCCTCCCCCCCTTGGATACTCTAGGCATCTAGTCTGCCCTCCTTCCTTGTTACAATTGGAAATCAGATTCTCATTGCTGAAATCCTAACACAGGTCAAGAGCAATTCCTAAAACCAGCCAGTTTGCCTTTCAGCTTCCAGACAGGTGTTACAAGACAGTGTTTTACTTGCAGTACACACAGAGGTGATTCAACATCCCCGAGTGAGAATCATCACTGCTTTGTCAAGCAGCCTCCTTTCCAGGGCAGAACTTGATTCTAAAATGCTTGTCATGTGGTGGCCACTGGTGAAGGATGCTGGATGATTTAAGTGATTTAAATAACTTGATGGGAGTTATCCAGAATGGTGAAGCAGCACATGCTGAAAGGCTTGCAGTGCTTTTCTATACTGACCAACACTAGGAAACCAGGCAAGCTGGCTGCTGATACAAAAAGGAGATGACTATTTGTGATGAACAAGAAGAGACTGTTTCTTTTCCCAAACGATGTTTGCCCCTCGGAAATGAGCTGATCAGAGAGGCCACAGGGCCAAATCCTACAGCTGAATTTTTTTAAAGCCAGATAATTTTATGACCGCTGTTAAGAGCTGTAATTTATGTAAACCAAGATAATGGTAAATGGAAACAAATCAACTCATGTTTCAAAGCTTATGTTCCCCAGGGACAGGGAATAGTGTGTCTCCTTCAGGAAGGAAGGTAGAAGGGTCAGGAGCGTGGCTTCCTCTGAGTGCACTGATGGGGGCCCCCAGCCTGACAGTGGGGTGACTGCCCAGGGATCCTGGCTGCCGTGAAGCACGGTGCTAATATTAGAGGTAGATATTAGGTATGCACACATATTCATACATACAATCCAGTGGGGATAAATTCTGAAGAACCAGGCACCCACCACCACGAGACTGTGTGAGGGGAGCCAGGATGCGCCACAACAAGGAGGCAGGGCCCTGGTTGGCAGCACAATGCAGCGACAAGAGGTTGAACCCTGATTCCCCTTGTATTCACAGCAGAACCAATATAGTTTGACATGGTGCTTTTCTCCTGACCTCATCCCAGTCTAAGCCACGAACGTTAAATTTACCACCTCAGGAACCAAAGGCAAGACAGCACCACTAAGTGCAGAACGAGGCTGAAAACAAAAGTCCAGGGTAGGTTTAGGACATCCTGCTTTTTTCAGCAGGCATGGAAAGGGAAGCATGGGAAGGTCTGGAAAGCCATATTTCCTGGGAACAGGTTGGGGAAGAGAATAGCTGACAGGAAAGTTGAAAGGTGAAACCACATATGCCATTTTGCTGGGACGTCACCTGGAAGTTGGGCTTCAGTCTCATTAACCAAAGGCGATTGGACAAAAAATTAATGGCCACAAACCTCTGTAGGAGACATTCAGATTCTCTACCAGGTTACATATAGAGAGGCTAAAATTCCCAGAGTATTAAAACTCCCTGACAAGGGAATGCTGTGGACACCTCAGTGCTGGACACATTCAAGGCTATCACTAGACAACTCTTTGTGCCTGGGACATGATTTGAGGATAATGAGACCAGTCCTGTCACGGTTAAAAGAGGTCTGAGTGACTCACTAGAAGTCCCTGCCAACCTGGATGATAAACTAATAATCTCATGGACCGCCTGTCTCCAGCCTCCATGACAGGACTGATGGCCTTCACAAGAAGGAAAATATCTAGGTCAGCAGATTCAGTCTATGAATCCAAAGCCCACATTAACTAAACTTAAGAGGAAAATGATTTTCTGCAGCTCCCATAGCTTTTTTGGCTGGGCACCCTCAAGAGGGGGTGAATTGGTTTGTTCTTGGCTTTGCAATGTCATGATAGATTTGTAAGTGTAATAATGGGGAAAATGGGGTTAATTTGTAAACACAGCACAGAAGATCTGAGTCTGAGAGAAAATAAACATGGAGCCTATTGGCACATTTTCAGCCTCATCTTTTTTTCCAAGCAACAGTGCACCTTTTACACTCTGCTGTGGGCCTTGAGCAAAAGCTCTTCTCATATCTTGTGACTGTAACTTCTTAGTAAACCAGGACTTTCACAGTGCCCAAAAGCCTTACCAGCATCTCCAGAGCTGTGAAACACAGTATATTCTCTCCATGTAGCTGTAATAAAAGTAAATCACAAAAGCTGCCACCTAAGACAGCTCAAGAAATCACTTCATGGCAAACACAGCGAGAGCTTCATTGGCGTTTGTTCCATATTGCTTAATGTCTCCTTAGGGGCCATGGCTATCCTCCCAACCAACATTTCTATGGCTTGCGTGGCTACATCCTTTTCCTGTGAATCAACATTGGCATCTGCTCATCCAGAGTATTCAGGAGAAATATTTGCTGTTGCCTGGAGACTAAGGCAGGAGAAAAAGTATCAGGAGTCCTGAATTATTTTTGCAGCTCTTTCTCTGATACTGTGCCACTGCTGGACAATCCCCTTCACTTGGCAGTTGTACATCTAACAGGGTTTTTAAAACCTGTGGAATAGGGACATTTATATTTGCCAAGTGCCCAAAATACCTGTAAAGTCTTCCCAGGCCCGTGTGTGAAAGGCGTCATGTAGAAATACAAAATACATCCACACAGGCCGAGCAGACTGCATCCGTCTTTGTCAGCATCATCATTACTTGCACTTTCTGTCCTCTCTGGGAGGGAGATAAACTCCCAGAGACAGCAGGATTCCACTGAAAAATACTCGACTGGCTCATTTGCTGAGCAGTGGTCTGGTAGCACCAGAGGTACCGAAAACATACCATACCTACGGCTTTGCCTCCACCCAGCTGGTGTGGTGGGACCTTAAATACCCAGAGAAATGCTGAACCCTGAAATGTTTCCACTAACTCCAGTTGTTAAAACTTTTCACATCCCACCGACAACCGCTCACATATGTGGGGGATGAGAAAACTTCCTTCCACCCAGAGGTGGAAGAAAACTTGGAGCTGGCAGTCACGTGCTCCACAACAACCCTCAGGATCCTGCATGGAAAAATTTCACTTCCATGTGTTGACTAAGTTAATGTGGTGGGGATAGTGGGCGGACATAAAATGAAACTATGAAAAGAGATTAATTTGCAGCTGGAGCCCAGGCAGGGAGAACTCTGTTCCTCTGTTTGCTCAGAAAATGGCAGCTTTGACCAAAATCCAGTCAAAAAAAAAAATAAAAATCAAAATCCGGGGGGAAAAAGCAGCAAAAGCGAAACAAAGCCTCTCTGGAAATTAACATGTGGAATTCAAAACATTTGCAGTATAATAAACCCAGGCGAGCCCATAAAGCTGCACCAGCCAAAAGGAGCTCTGTTCAGCCTAGGAGGAAACCCGAGCCGGCGTCCCGCCTGGCACAGCCGCCCCGCAGCCCCGCTTCCTCCCGCCTCACTGCGGGCTTGTCCTGCTCGCTGCCCTCGGCTATGTTTAACGCAGCGCCTGTTTCCACTCTAACCCCTTCACTTTGGAGGAGGAGGATATAAATCAGCTGCGGAGCTGCCCACAGGGCTTAGTCACAGCAGGTATTGGTTTAGGGTGTCTTAGAGGAACTACTTTTTTTTTTTTTTGGAAGTATTCTAGGGAATAAGCATCGGCTTTATGAGAAACAGGCATTGCTCAGTGGGCCAAAGAGTCTCCAAACAAAGGACATTTTATATCACCAGGCAGAATCATCTTCCAACATTTTGGACTGAACTCAACCTTGAGGGCAAGAGGTGTTCCACAAGTTCCCAACACAAGCTTGAACTGTTCCCACCAAACCAGTCTCACCATCTGCCCTGGCATTCCCAGCCTAAGAGACCCTATACAACTCGTGTCACCCCTTCCTCCCAGCTGAACTCCTTCCTAACACTGGTTTTGCTGCTTCTTCCTGTTTATGGCTGGCTCATACACCTGAAACTGCTTCTCTGTGGGCTCCTCCTGACCCATCTTGACTGGGGCCCAGGAACGGAGGGCACCGTTCTTCACTTGTAACTTTTTTGTCTATTTTCACTCACCACATTTAGTCACAGCAGGTATTGGTTTAGGGTGTCTTAGAGGAACTACTACATTTCAGGGTTCTTTTTAAATGACACACCATGTCTATGTACAAGTGATACTTAACAAAGGTTGACCAAAACTAGAGAGAGAAGTTCCCAACTGCCTTTAAAAACAAAACCATCAGCAACAACAAAGAAATTCTATTTGACTTTTCAGCCCTTACCTATGGAGAAGTTTGGGAAATGAGATAGCCTCTGCTTCTACAGCCCTTGACTGCAGAACTGAAGGTGTTTCGGTACAAAAGCCACAGCTATCTCATAGCAAAGAAGTAGTCAATATTGTCGCTAGGACACATACAGCTGTTGTAGGCATTAGGAAGGAGGGAGGCAGCTAGCAGGGTGGGATCTGAGCCACCTGGAGCTTTGCAGATCAAAGTCATCACATTATTCTGTACCAAGAGGCAACTGGCACAGACAGCCATACACACTGGCTCTAATTTCCAAGACATGTTGAAGGTGGATAGTACTAGACTCACCCAACTTCGAAACCAAAAACCAGCAAATGCCTGCAGCCCAGAAGCATGGACCAACTCTCCTTTCACACAGAGCCCCCAGCAAGTAAACATGGCTACAACAAAATGTTTGTGAAGAGCAGCAAGAGCCACCATAGGTCTCCCCCAGACCCACAGCAAGAACTGTTAAGTGCAACTTGTAAAGGGCACTGAGGTACACTTTGCCATGGCACCTTCCATGGGACGATACGGGATTCTTGTTCTTTTGGGTGTTTCTCTCTGCCCTGCCACACCAAGCATGCCAGGAGCAATTGCACCAGTGCACAGACTGACCCTTTCTTCCTGGCCACTCGTGAGAGTCTGGTGCACTAAATCAGTAAGCCCTCGAGTTGGATGAATGTGTGTCTCAAAACCATCATGACAGGAAGGACTATTTATACCTTTCTGAGTCTTAACTAGGCTATTACCAACCATGGTGAACTGCTAGGGGACACAGTTCCTAACCCTATGAGAAACAGCATGAACAATTCGTCCATGGTAAATGCAAGAAGGAAAGAGAAGTCTCTCCAGAGTAGCTGCTGCCATATACCCAAGCAGCAATGAATGGTAATGGTATCAGACCAGGCAAAACCCTGCATTGCTGGAGGCTATTGCATCCTGTTCTGCTCTTCTCTATCCCTTGTATGACCTAGCTCAAGGTTAGTTTCAAAAAGTAAGACAGAGAGGGACAGAGCATATGTCATTAATAAACTCAGAAAAGAAAAATGGTGCTGGCTTCCTGAAACCAGTATACTAGGACAAGGAAAGTATCTAAGTACCATGAGCAAAGACCTACTTTTAGCGCAGCTTCCCAGTTTCTTGTCATTCCGATGGCACTGTGCAACTGATACAGCTCTTTTCTTCATCAATTATTAACTGGTCAAAGGCTACTTGTTTGAAGAGCTGCACAGAAAGTCCAGAGAGGAGTAAGCATTTTCAAGCTCCACACACATGTCCTACAATAGGCTTGGTATCCTCTCCAGATGAGATACATCTCACTCTTCAGAGGCTGATGGCTTCTTCCAGCAGCAGCTAAGGACACACACCTGGGTGCTTGCTGCAGCTGGGCACAAGTCTCCCGGGCACAAGCCCATCCCTCACATGGGCTCATTGCCTTTATGCCCAGGAGCAAGGTTGCAGTCAGCAGTACTCCTGAAGGCCATTGAGCAGTACCAGGGCTGCGCCCAGCACCCTTCTCTCAGGGGTCAGCTCACAGACCACACCACATGCTAGTTACATCAGGATCTGCCAGCAAACTCCCCATACAGCTTTTGCAGTGTTCAAGGGAAGCAGCTTCTGCCAGCCACACTCCTCTTCCTCCATCTTTCCTCCACCCAGCTCACCTTTACTGCCAGACCACACAAGCGTGTTGCACAAAGCCAACAGCAAAGAAGGTGCACTGGTGTAAGCCTTGAGGTACCTTGCAGCTTTTGTTTGGCAGGAACTTTTCCAATGTGAATTAGGAAATCTCTCAACATTGAGGCATGTTAAGACAGCTGAAGGATTGGTGGTTTGGCAGCAACATTCCAGCCTCAGTTTGGAAGCAAAAGCTTGCTCCGTAGGAACGCTCAAAGGTGAAAACACGACTTAACACCATGAGCAGTGCTGGCAAGGAAGTGCTCCTAAACAAAACTAATGGCTTTCGAAGTTTCTGGGATTGCTGATACTTCAAGGCGTATAAGGGCTTAAGTGTGGTAGCAGTGATGTGTGCATACACTAAGACTTTGCTGGGGGTTCACGTTCCTCTCCCATGTGAGCACCAAACAGCCCCATTGTACAAGCAGACCAATACCACTAACAAGCCAGAACTTAGATTTGGGGTAACACTTCAACATCGCACTTCATCCTCTCAAAACACACATAAGCAGTCCTTGAAGGGGAAGGAGCTGTGCAGGAACACAAGGAACAACAGCCAGACCAAGGTTTAAGCCACACTGATCAGAAAGAACTTTTTAAGAACAGACTGAACAACACAAGATGGGAGGAGCACTCCGTAAGTGACAGAGGAGGTTAGAGGCCAGCGGGGCAGGTCACATCAGGTGTTTGCTGCAATTGATCTGTCCACCCATATACTTATAGGGCTGACCTACTGAATCAGCGAGGAACAATGAACAGATGCCTGAGCACACAGTGGGCACCTCAAGGATCAAGAGAAGGGAAGCATCTCTATTTGTGGGGTTGTCTAAAACCAGCCCCTCAATTTTCACAAGTAAAACCAGCTCCACTGTCAATTTCTTGAAAAAACTTGGGGTTTATTGATTTAAACTGCAAACAGTCATTACAAAAGAGATTTTCTTTTAAATAAACTCACACAAAGAGGAAGAAAAAGCAACGTAGCGAACAGTAACGGGAAAAAAAATTACATTCATTATTCTCTTTGTGCCAGTCCCATTCACCTTGGCAAGGAAAATTCCAAACTTGGAATACAGAAATGCAAAGACAAACTGTATTTGGAATGTCTTCAGATAGGCACTTTGAGCCCAAGGCTTTTCTCCTTGAAGAATCTTTACAATAAGAGGAAGAAAAAGGTCTTCCTCCCATGCTGTCTTGCAAGAGCTCAGGTATATACATTCTAAAGCCCAGGCAAGACCTGGGAAAGGGGAAGAGAAGGAGAAGAGAAAAAGCAAAGAAGCACATTAACTCCATTTGCAGTCCAACACAAAAAAAAAAATGGGGAGGGAATTCTAAAATAAATAATCCAAACACAGTTTTTGCATTTTTTTAAATTAATTTTTCATTTTTTAAAATAAAATAACCAAAAAAGTGTAAAGTTACAAAAAAAGTCATTGTAGTATAATATATTAAACTGTGGGAAAAAAAAGGAAAAAAAAAGACACTTCACAATCTTAAGATTAATATGGAAGATCATAATTTAAACATAAAAGAATATATTCTATGGATTCATCATCCCGATAAATATGAACAAAATTAAAAAGCATAGGTTTCGGCAATAAATACGTTTTGATAAGTTAAATAAGCTTTTTATATTGTTGTGCAGTGACAAGCAAAATTTGCTCTCCAATTTCTGAAAAGTTATACAAAATTAAAAACCCAGAAAAAAATAATAAAAAGCTTGGCGTGAGTGCTCTAAGATAGATCTAAGGTACTCTAGAGCAAAACCATTAAAGCTATGTCTACTGGAACTTTGTTTACACAAACTTTGTGTGTGTGTGTGTGTGTGTGGAATGACTTCTGTTGGCCCCACCCCCCGTCTTTATTTTTTTTTTTTAAGATGTCACATGTATACATGGGGAAGTTTTAGCACCAAAATCAAGTCTCTCATAGTCCATCTGTTTTTTGCTTTCTCTTTTTTTTCTTTTTTGTGTTTTGTTTTCTTCCTCCCAGTCGAAGTCACACTCATGTTACAATCTTTGTCCGTTCTCAGCTTTTCTTCCCGCAGACCTGAGTGGATCCAGGCAAGATTTAGTCTTTAAGGGGAGGCGAGAAAGAGGACTGGATGTTAACTCCTGCCCACATGCCTGCAGTTTAGCAGAAAACTGGCCAGTCGGGAGGGGACTGGGAGAGGGCGATGCAGTACATGGCCAGTGGAGGGAGCTGGATTCGGACATTTCCTGCACATCTGGAAGTGTACAGAGCTGCTGGTGCCCTCTGCAGCTGGAGAGGTAATACAGTCACAGTGAAAGTGTTAAAAGGCACTAACTTTGTAAACGTTATTGCTTTTCATCGTAATTTGGCACTTAAGGTTTAAGCCAGTGGGTATACAGCAGGCAGGTGGACATGTTAACATCCAGCTCAGACTACTGGGGAGAGCGTGGGGGGAGTTCAGCTTAACATCGTAATAGACGTGGGGAGGAGCAAGAGCAAACCCCAGATTAGTCGTCAGAGATG
This sequence comes from Sclerurus mexicanus, assembly GCA_013396755.1. NCBI lineage: Eukaryota > Metazoa > Chordata > Aves > Passeriformes > Furnariidae > Sclerurus > Sclerurus mexicanus. The sequence continues at coordinate 1,604,667 of VWZF01000451.1, read as the reverse complement.
GAGAGTCTGCTGAAGATGGGAAGACGTCTTGAGGTGTCCAGGATAGGGGAATCTGAGCCGCTGTGGCTGCTGCTGGAGCTGCTCAGATAGCCCTCCTGGTCAGAGAGGGAGTCCTGAGGACTGGGTGGCGAGTCAAACATGTTGGGGGACTCGGACATGGGCCTGAACAAGAAGGTGGTGGGGGAGCTCCCGCTGGGCACCTGCACCCCCATGCTGGGGGCAAAGAGACTGACCAGCTCCTGGCTGGAGAAAGTGAAGGGATTGCTGGCGCAGTCAGGCAAGGTCGGGGAGCCCAGCAGGTCGTCGGCGCTCAGCATGGGCGGCGGGGTGATGGAAGTGGGGCTGTCCAGCAGCCCGCTGGCAGCAGTGCTGGGGAAGCCGGCGAAGCTGAAGCTGTGCTGCAGGCGGGGTCTGTCGGTGACGGCGGGCTCCCGGCTCCCCGCCACGGCGCGGCGCTCCTCCGCGTTGTGGATGAAGTGGCAGCGCGGCCCGTAGGGGCAGAAGCCGATGGTGTGGAAAGTGCGGCACAGCTCGGTCTTGTACTTGGGGTGGCGGGTGAGGCTCCGCAGCTCGTGGATGCCGTGGGCGAACTGGCACTTGTCGCCGTACTTGCAGGCGCCGTTCTCCTCGAAGGGGCGGCACAGCTCCGTCTTGTAGCGGCTGGAGTTGACCTGTCCCCCGGGCTGCTTCTGCGGCACCAGGCGCTCGCCGCCCTCGGAAAAGGAGCGGTCCCGGAAGCGGCT
>VWZF01000451.1:1458678-1602347 GCA_013396755.1 Sclerurus mexicanus | reverse complement strand
GCCGCCTCCCCCCGCGGCTGCGGATGCCGCCCCCAGCCCGCCCGGCCGCCGCGCCCGCTCGCCGCTTCCAGCGGGGCCGCGGAAAGCTCAACTTATAAAGTTTCGGACTTACCCCGGGAGGAGGAGCCGGCGGCGGGAGGAAGGGGAGGGGGTGGAGGAGGGGAGGGTGATTGACACCGCGACTNCGGGCCGTCCGCGCGGCCCCCGCGCCCCGCCGCGCGCTTTTCCCGCGAAAAGCCAGCGCGGCCCCGACCCCGTGCCTGGGCTCAAACCGGCCCGGGCGGCGCTGGTCCGCGCAGGCGGGCTGGGTGCTGAGCGTCCCGTCCCCCCACCCTCCGCGGGAGCCTCACGCCTTTTCCTCCAGTTTTTACCGAAACCTGGCGAGCTGTGCACGGGGAAATAGCTCACATCCACATTAATTTAAAATTGTTAAAGTACGGGTTTGCCCTTTGAAAGGGTGTTTGATAAATCCTGCCGTTTCTCCCCGTAGAGTCCTCCTCCAGCCAAAAGAGAAAAAAAGAAAAAAAGAAAGAAAAGAAAAAAGAAAAGAAAAAAGAAAAGAGAAAAGAAAAGAGAAAAGAAAGTCTCTAAGCAAATAATCTGTTCCAGGTTTTAGTAGGCACAGTAAGATTCAGTGATTCATTCTGATCCCGACACGGGGGAGGGAAGGAGAGGATGGTGGCAGTTTGTGTAAAAATAAAACCGAGCTGAAGTGCTCAAAGCTTGCCAATGCCAGGCTGCCTCAGCCCTCACTCTGCCCGCTTATCCCCTCCAGCCCCAGCCGAGGCGAGGCTCGCCCCAACTCTTCAGTTCAGTGGGTGTTCCATCCAAGGCGGAGCAATGGCATCTGGGCCCTCTGCCCTGCGCAGGCGGGAGACGGGGGCGCTTCCCGGCAGTGCAGGCTCTTCCTGCTGCTCTGCGCTCCGGCTTGGCTGGGAGAACAGAAACCCCCGAGTGCAGCTGTAGAGCGCTGACCCGAGCAGCCGTCGCACTGAAAACTTCAAACGAATCATCCACTTCTTCCTCTGTTTGCTTTAGAGTCGCTGGATCTGGACTTTGCGCTGGCGGCTGATCTTTTCCCCCTCTTTTGGTCTTCAAGAACAGCCAAAATAACCAGGCGAGAGAAATCCCCACAGGCTTAGGCTATTCCAGATTTTTTTTTTTTAATTATTATTATTATTTACTTAAGAAGAGCAGTCAGGTTCCTTGAACTTCCTTCTCCTTATAGTTTCTTTTCTTCCTCTCGCCCTGGCCAGAAGTGAGGAGTAGCCAGGGAAGCGGACAGCCTGTTATTTTCTGCAGTTGTTTACTCGTTCTGTAGATGGTGCTTGTTCCCAGGGCTCTGAGCCTCTCTATAATTAAACCCATTTTAATTGTTAGGTTAGAAACGTCATTTCGGGGACTTTCCAAGAGTTACCAAAGCCAGCCGAGATAACTATTTCACTACCGAGTCGCTCCCAGCCTCGTTTTTGCGTGGTTCCTCCCCATCAGCCCACCAGGCTGAGCTCAGTGCGGGAGAGTGGGGAGCCCAGGGCCGGCAGACCCTCCACCAGCACAGCCGTCTACCCCTGCTGCTTTTGTGTTACTCACAGCCTATGCATTTGTCTTGGAAACTTGGGGTTGAAGGTTGCACATTTCCACGGATCAAGCAGCAAAGGCTGAAGCTGAGAAGGACTTTTTTTCCAGTGATTTAGCTTGGCAAACCCCGACTCCATGGTGGTCTGCCTTGCATTGCCTGCGCACATGCTCGATCAGGAATTTAGCTGCTCACCCCACCTCGTGGCTAAAAGTCAGAGCCCTCCAGGCCAGAGTGGGAATTTGTGTGGGCATGAATTCACACGGAGCAGAGGATTGAAAAAATTGGAGCCTTGCACCGCCCGCCAGAGCCATGCCAGAACTTTGAAAGATGCAAATGAATAAAGATAGGTACATGAATAAATGAAAGTCAATTATTAAAGAAGATTACTGAAAAAGTGAATGAATGCAATGCCATGCTCACTTGCCTTCTTGTGTGGGTCAATCCATCCACGCCCAGCACATTCTAGTTGGGATACTATAGCTGTGCTCGGGAAGCGGGAATAAATGTCCAGGACCTCCCAAGCCATTCCCAGATTTGTCCTCAGCAGAGAAGCAGCTTTTGGAGCTTTATCCCTCCCTGGTTTTCCAGTGCAAGCAGATGCTAAACTTGTCTCAGAACACAGAGGGATAAGATTCTGCATCAGACCTGTACACGCATTTAACGGTAGAATTAAGAACACTTTTCTGAATGAGAGCTAAAATGGGCCAGAGTGGCCAGAAAACAGGGAAGAAGCAGAGGGCAGTGCATGAGATGATAAAGGCATGAGGTTTAAGGGATTACTTTTTCCAATCGTGTGTGTGTATAAAACTGTGGGCTTGTTGGCACATGATGCTGTGGAGGTCAAACGTATAAACTGGGTCAAAAAAACAATTTGACAAATTTATGGAGGAAAAGTCCCTGGAGGTTTACTAAAGGCAAAGGCAGATCTCTGCAACATGTTGCTGGACAATGCACAGCAAAAGTATCATTCTCTCACTCCCCTGTTTTTCCCCGTGAACACTGGCTGCTCTTGAAGGAAAGAGGAAAGCCACAAGAGACCTTTGATCTGATCCAGTTTGGTTATTTTTACATAGTTAGGGTCTGCTTTTATGCTCTGTTTTAGCCTTGATGGGCTTGGTGGTGCATGTGCCTCACAAATTTGGGATTTGCATCTGTGCAATGTCAGATTGTTTAGGCCGGGCAGGAGAAGGCAATGGGAAGTACAAATCAGCACTGTCTCGTCCTTGAGCCGCTGGGTGCAGTTTTACACGCTGGCCTCTGCTAAAGGCTGGAAAACAGTCTCATGGGGTGGCTGCACTGTTTACCCAGTTTAACTCCCCATCAGGGTACTAAGAGGTTATTTTGAGTGTTAAGTAGAAACTGAATCCAAGTGTCAGCTTTGTCACAAATATATTTGATGATGGTACAGCTCCCATAGCAACAGAAGAAGGTTGCTATCTTAAGGCACCTGCACTTCCCTTCACCTGGAACAGTTTGGCAGTAGAAAGCCTGCAGGTCTGCTTGCATCAGAGTTCCTGAGCAAGAACATGAGTACAAAAAAGTCTGAATTGTTGAAAACAAGGCGGGGGTGAGGTGGTTTGGTTTGTTCCCCTTCCTACCACTCCGTTCCCAAAGTTTCAAGGTAGGAAAGAAAATGCTTTCGTCACCAGCAGCAAGGTTTTTCCCCTGTGAGTTTCAGATGAGCTGGGCATTTCACTCCCCACTCACGTGGAAACCTTCAGGTAAACAGACATGCCTTTTCTGCAGCAGTGCTCAGGTGTATGGAGGCTGGGGGCAGAGGAAGGACAAACCTCCTGCCTGTATTTTTGCTGGGGGTGTAAAATGAGTTGAGGCTTTCTGCAGTCACTACTCTATTCATATCTTTTGTGTCCAATGCTATTTTTATTGTCTGTGCCCCTGGAGGTGGAGGTGTGGAAGCACATTTCTGCTGGTCTTTGCAAGCAGTGTAGATGTTTCCTCTGTTCCAGGCACCTCCTCAGATGTCGTAGCCTTTTAGGGGGAGTAGGTGGATGTCAGCGTGGCCATGTCTCACCTGTCCATAACTTTTTAATACTTCCTTTTATTTTGGCCTTGCATTTCTTCCATGGAACGAAAATCTGTGGGTAGCCACTGGGAGGTGTAAATGGCTTGGGAGGGAAAACACTGCTTGTAGGTGCGCCCTCTGCCAGGCTTTTCTGGCACCCGGGAAAGCCCAGTCTCTGCCTGCTCCCAAGTGAAAGGGATGTTACCAGCTGCTCGGTGAGAAAACAAATTCGCAGAGATACAGGAAAGTGTGTTAAGGTGGTGGGAAGCAACAGGCGTGAGATTCTTGGCAGCTCTGGTATGTAAACATTCATAAAATAGAGAGTGTGTGCACGTGTGTACTTTGTGGTGGCGGGAAACCCAAGAAGCCAGCTCCATATTTTTGCTGGAATTGGTAGTAGTGGTGCCAGACAAATATAAGCCTTTAATCCTCTTGACTTTACACCTGTGAATGACCTAAAGACCATCCAAGGCGATCTAAATTACAGGTCAACTTTACTAATTAATAATGGGTTTTGGGATCTGATTTGGTTGTTCATAAAGAGGGGTTTCTGTTCCTCAGTAGTTGAGATGCTGGGCTACCGCTGGGGGAGGTGAGGGGAAGTGGAGACAGGAGATGGAGGTAGTGTGTGACCTCTTCAGAAAGTGTCACATGGATGTGACTAGCCTGCCACAAATTTAGCACTGGTGGCACTAACAAGACATTGCAGTGGAAAAAGCAGAGGTGTCCTTTTAGCAGACGCAGAGTAAGGAAATTGGCTGAAGTTAATGGATCTAAGTTATAATTTCCAGTGGAAATACTAATGCAATTAATATATTTCCACATAGCAGGACAACAAGCCCATGCTAGTGTTTAGCTGTTTGTCATGACTGCTCAGGAGGCTCACCCAGCCATGTCCTGGGGCCGGTGCAGCTGCACTCAGACACACGCAGCCTGTGCTGGAGGTGGGAGCAGGGTTGAGACACAGATCAGTATGTCAGTGGATTTGAGGGGCTGGAGGAAAAGAGCATCACCAGGACTGGCTGCTGCATGGTGGTGGAAAGCGAAAGTGCCCGAAGAGGAACATCTGCCCCTCTGACCCTGGCCCGGGTGTGGGGCCGTACCCAGCTCCCTGGCAGGGCACCCACCAGCCTGCTTGGAGTCTGCACACCCTGTCTGGACACAGGACACAGGGCTGGAAAGCCCAGCGGCCACCTCACACAGTGCTGCAGATCTGCCTGCTGCCCACTTGCTGCTGGCACTCATCACGTCCTGCAGAGAAACCTCCCTCTTCTTAGGGGTTTGCTTGTTCTGAGTGAAGTTACAAACCCTTTAGGGCAAGAAGCAAGTCTCGTCTGATCTCCTCCCTGAACATGCCGCAACCGCGTGAAGCCGGAGAAGGGATTTCCAATCCTGCCAGTGTGGTAATGGGAACTGAGAAAGTGCCCAGCCTGGCTACAGCAAGATGAGGTATGGAACAAGGTGTGTTTCTCATCACTGGTGGAGGAGCAGAGCCATGAAGCAGCTCTTGTGCAGAGTGGCGTGCGATCCCACTGCAGGTCCCCAAAGCAGCACCCCATCCCTCTCCCTGCAGAGAGTCCACATGCATGGGACAACCTGTGCAGCCAGGTGCCGGCACCCTCTTTCCTCCAGGTCTCAGCTAGGCACATGGTGGTCACAGGGTCCTCAGTATTCCTGCTGGGCCCAGCCTCAGGAACCGATTATGTTGTATGGCAAGGGCACATCTTCACATAGGTGCCCTTAACATGGCCTAATCTGCACAGGGCTCTGTGCCTGCCAGGGCAGAGAGAAATCAAATATCTCTCACCTAAATAAATTGTTGTGGAGGTTAAGGAAAGTGCCAGAATCTTTAAAGAAGCTGTTGGCAGTTTCCAGAAAAAAACGAGCAAGTGACACCTGCTGCACATCAAAACAGCTATTGCCCTTGTATCAACAGGGTGGGTAGTGCATGTAACAAATGATCAGGGACATGGAAAGCACAGATCTCAGAGATCAGGGCAAATTGCACATTTTTTTTCAAATCCTGCTTCTGTGGTCCTAAGCCCATACACAGCAAGGCAATAATGCGTCACAGTGACTTCTGTTGGCCTCTGCCTATTTCCAGCCAGAGCAGCCCTGGCTGCTGATTTATTCAGCAGACATCAACCAGTGGAATGTTTCCGTGATTTTTAAAAAAAAACATGTGTTCAGACTAAGTGCTTTCACCTTTTTTTTTTTTTTTTAATGAGAAAGTCTAAAACTACTCGGGATCCTCTTGGATCATGACATTTATCTGACATGCAGTGCTGGTGTCAGGTGCTGCTTGCTGTGCTGGTGGCTGCTTACCTCCAACAGGCTCAGCTGTAACTGTCTGAAAAATACCATTTTGGCCCTTCAGGGTGGAACTTGTCATAACCTTGTCTCCGAACACATGGGTTACACTCCACACATCTTACAGCTCCATGAGATATTTGCATTAGGGAGGCAGCTTGCTTTCCCGCTTATCCTGTTCCATCAAAACACACTTTTAGCACCAGGCAGAAAGCCAAGGTCAAGTCTCCTTTCCTTTTTTTTTGTTCCTCCTGCCTGCTCTGAATACATTATAATACAGTCTTTGGCTCCATTATTATATCTTTTCCCACAAGACCGTTGCCTCATTCGGTCCTCAGCAGGGAAAATGCTTTCATCTCTGCCAGCTGAGCATGGCTGGAGCACCCGTGCCTGCTGTAGGAGCTCTGTCGAGAGGACACGGAGGTGAGGCTTTTTAGATTTCCATGCACAGAGGATGGAGGAGTTTGGTTAGGTCCAAATCTGGTAGGGCACTTCCAGGGAGCCTCTCCCACTGCCTCCTTCGTCAGGCTGGTAATGAAGTACGTCAGTGAGGATGGGATTCCTCTTATTTGATTTTAGGTGCCTAAAAGTTAGGTGTCTAAACCTAATTAGTTGGACGAGCTTCCTGCATAGTCAATGGAGACAAATAGGCACCTCTAGTGTATGATTCATCTCACATATCTTGAAGTTTATCTTGAGAAGGGCTGACTCACCCAACAGCCAAGCACCCGCTTCTCTTCTGTGACTGTAAAGGCAGGTCGACAACTTGCTGAGGACTTGACAAGTACATTTTGGATGTCTCAAGCTGGGTAAGGTGAGTCCTAACCCCAGCTGCAGCAGTGTCTGTGGAAAGCATTATCACTGTGCTGTGGCTTGTACCCCTCCCACCCTGTTTCTCACACAGGGTCCATTTTCAGCCCTGCCCAAGCAGGGCTGGGTTTTAGTCTGTCCAAATCGCATTATCAGTCCTTATCACATTATCAGACCAAGTTAAATATTTATAAAGCACCTGGGGGCAGGGTCCATGTCTTTCTTTTGTTTGTATATTCCCTTGAAGAGTGAAGCCCCTGTGCTGGTTGCAACCCTTTGCAGGCTGGTGCAATACAGCACTGTGAGTCCCTGTGCCAATCTGCAGGTCATGACAAAATGCAGCCAGGAACACAGAAGGCGCTCATGGACATTGGGAAATAGGCAGGAGTGAATCATAAGAGTCAGGAGAAGCGACTAATGTGTGGGAAAAAGGCAAATGTGCTACCTCGGCATAAACATATAATAAGGAAGTATGTAATAATAATTATTGTTATTGTAATACGGCCTGGGTGAGCATTTGGGAAGAAGATATCTAATAACTGACAAGCGACGTGGCTCAGTTTGTTTTGATCTGAAATTCAAACAATGGTTGTGTTTATAAGGCAATAATATGCAGGGCACAGAGCACTGGCACCATACCAACTATGCACTCCCCAAGTCGGGTTTATATAGGTCATGCCAAACAAATAATAGTGTTCTTCAATATAATTACTGATTCATTACAGAAGGAGAATGTAATTGAGTCTGTTTGGATTTCAGGGAGGCGTTAGATATGGTAAATTCATACATTTGAACTTGTATTGGGAAAGCTTTGTGTGATCGCGTAACTCTGCTCCTCTGGGAGTCAGTGATAAAATTCCCACTGCTGCCTGCCCCAGCAGCCTGGGAGCTTCCCTGCAGGCTTCAGCAGTCGCTCATGCTCCTGCTGGCCTTTGCAGACTCTTTCAGTGCTCTTTGAAGGACTACACAGGTAAATTGAGAAACTAAACTACCACTAGACTAAGACCCAGATCCAAATGTGCTGGACATGGCACTTATCTCAGGCAGTTGCACCCACCCCTTGATCCTGGGAGCACCCCAGCCCCTCCACTTCTGAACCTCCTCATCCATGGCCCACTTCTGGATGTGTCTCTTGACACACGTTATTTCACTGTTATTTCAGGGGAAAGCAGCAAAAGGCAAAGGGCAGGATGGCCTGGCAGAGCCTACCAGCTCCCTGGGGGAGAACACCCTAGTTTAACTGGCATGATTGGCCATGAAACAGTTAAAGTGGGTTGTCCTCATCCTGGGAAGATGTCTGTGGGGATGGGCAGTGGTGGGGCCATTTGGCATGGTGAGGGGGTGCTGCCAGCACTCATTATCAAAGAAGAGCCAGGCTCAGCTGATGGTGAAGGAGGACCAGGGATGCTTCTCTGGGGGCTTTTGGATGACTTTGCCACATGGCATTCCCTGGGGCGTGGTGCATTGGCATTTTGGCTGCAGCACTCTGCTTTTCCCAGGAAGACCTGGGCAGCCCTGCACCGGTCCAAGGTGTTTATTGCTGGCCTCTGCTCTGTACAGCACACAGGGATGGATGATGGTACCTAGAGTAGTGTCCCGAACACCCAGCACAGCTGCTGGGACCAGTGATGGCACATTGCTCTTCGTGACACCTGGACTCAGGAGTTTACCCAGGAAAACAAGGCATTGTGACACAGTCTTGGAGTCAGCACCCTCATGTCCATCACTGGCCCTGCTGCTGCTCCCCAAAGTGCAAAGGGCAGAACCCCAGTGTCTTCCTTCCTGCCCTGCCCCAGGGGGCAGCTGCCTTTTGAAAAAAGGCAAGATAGGGCATAGCATGAGGCTTCCAGAAAAATGGGGACCATGCCAGCCATGCTGGTGAACCAGCACCCAGTGGAGGGAATACTGAGAGGACTAGACCCACTAGTCAGCTGACTTCTGTGAGTTCTGAAAAAAGTTCATCAGGAATAAGTAAGTACCATATAATTTATGCTTTCAAAAGTTTTTTTGAAAAAGACCTTTCCAAGAATGAAACAAACTTGGCAGCCATGGGATGAAAAGTCCTGTTGTGGATCGAAAATTGAGTCAGACCTGATAGACGAGGGGAAAAATCCATTAAAAGTAAAGGGACAGTGTCCCGACTGGGGAAGAAAAGCTTACTGGGCTAGGAGGAGATGGTGGGGCCATACTTGTCAGAGATGAAAGTGGCCCTCTGAATACCATTCCAAAACTCAGTAAAGGGGGAAAGGGGATAACAAGGAAATAGCATTTGCTGCCAACAGAGAACCATGTATTATAATTGCAAGTAAGGCTTGACAGGACCAGAAGGAACTCCAGAAGATTCTAACTGAACTTGGAAACCAAACCACCATGACAGAGGAAGTTCAGCGCACAAAAATGCCAAAGCAAGCTGTTTTGGCAAAAATTGGGCAAGCCTCTTGCTCTGAATTAGAAGCTGGCTTGCGGAGGTCAGCTGCAGACATGAGCAGTGGCTGTTCAAGCATTGCATGTAAATAACCTGCACTGTGGGTCAGCATGAAACGCATGTCACCGTATAACCTGGGCACATATCATAGTCCATGTCTACTTGCCCACTGTGAAACAGAACATAAAGAAACATTGTAAGATGGACCATGCCAAATTAAGAGCAAAATTCCACCAAAGGTAGCATGGAAGAATAGAAGCAGGATCAAAGGCAGAGCTGGATGGGGGACTTTTTCCATGAAGGCAGGTTGAGGAGTATAATACTATTTCTTTTCCACCAGAGATGAAGAGAGCTACAAAACAATACTTCCCTTAAGTAACAACTGGCTGATGCTTGCTTTTGGTTTATTTGTACTGTGCAAGTTGAAAAGAAAGATGTAAAGGTGCTTTTAAAAATAGTTGCAAGGGAAGTTTGTGCTTTGCCACTGGGCTGCCTCTCAGTACTGTTCCCCACTGGATGAGATCTACTGATAAGCTTGTACCTGGCCTGAACTCATTCGCCTCTGCGTGCCAAGCCACCCATAGCAGCGTATCCACTCAGGCTAGGTTTGCCGACACCCACTTTTGCAGAGGCTGGATTCATCTGCGCTGTGGGCAATGTCCAGCCCTGGGCAGCAGCTGGCAAACCCCACTCTGTACACTGAAAGCCTGCTCACATCAGTGCCTGGCTGTCACAGAGTGTGGTCTGCATTGCGGGGACAAACATGGTCCCTGGCAGGGTGTGGCAACACCAAGACCCATGCAATAAGAAGCTGAAGGGGCTTGTGTATGTAAATAATTTACTGGTATGACCTAAACACTACCAGGCCTTTGTTTATTTTTATGAAGTCAGTAAAGAACCACACTGATTCTGAGGCTGGAGTTTGGGGCCCAGAGGCTGAGAGGTGACATAAAGCAAAAGCATACAGAAACCTTTGTGGAGAAACTAGGGAGGCAGGAATGCAACACCTATACAGGTGGCTGCCCCAGAGAGGTGAGAGTTTTGCCACATGCTCTGTGGATGACCGGGAAGGGGAAATCGTTTGCTGAATGATGTCTGTCACTATTTCATTCAGCATTTCTGGGTGCTCCCAGCCACCAGTGTTGTGCTGGGATCCTGGGTCCATGGAAATATAGGGTTTGGGCTCAGAAACAAAAGCAAAGCTTGGACTTACTATCATGAAAGAAGAGCTAATCACGCTGCTCACAAGAGCAGACACACTGGGCCTAGTGTCTGGGCTGCCATGCAGTATAGGTAGTGAGTGCCGATGGGATGACACGATGCCCTGTTCCACAGCACAGTTTTCTCAGTGTTGCCAAGCCCAGGCAGCTTTGGAGATCAACAGCAGGATGCTTCCTCCTTAACAATATTTTGCTTTCTGTAAGGCGATAAAAGGTGTTGCAGACACATGAGACATTGATTGCTGGCTAATAGGATTGTGGTAAGAGGAAGGCTACTGTTCCTACTTTACTGCTCTTCTCTTTCTGTAAGACTCTGCTCCATACATGGTATGGTTATAAGAGAATCTAATTTTTCAGTTAAGAAAAGCATGCTGTTCCTGCTACCTAGTGCAGAGAAAAACATGAAAACTCTGGAGTGTGAGTCAAAAGCAAACATAGAGAATTCAACATTATTGTTTTATTTTTTTTAAATTATGTTCTTTAGGTGACTGACATTGTTTTGGAACCCGACTCTCAAACATTTGGGATTAGCTTTCTTGGAAAAGTAACGATGTGGGCCCTCTAGTGCAACGGGAAATGCCAAGATCCCAGCCCATGGCCCTGCAGGAGAGGTGTTACGTGGCAAATACCTAGAGCTTAATCAGAAGTTTGGGAGCACCTTCAAGTGCTCAAGGAGAAAAACAGATCAACTTTTCTTTTTCATGTGGTCAGTCCAACTGGATAATAGGTCCAGCAGTAACGCCTAGCAGCAGAACCTCTTCCCCTTCAATGCTTGCCTGATGTCCTGTGTGAAATGAGAGTTCAGCCAATGGTATAGGCAATTCTTAGTGGACAAGAATCCACACATGTAATTTCTGCAGTAACTGGTGTCTCCATGTCTGCCACTCTCCCTTGCCAGCCCAGCGGAGAGAACTGAAATTACCTGGAAATAAATTTTTCTATCAAAGTGTCCTTCCAGCTGAGACTGCAATAACAACCCATGCACAACTTGTGCTGCTTAGTTTATCTGTGGATGGACAATTGCTATCTCCAGGCCTACAGAGTGGGCATTGTCAGACATAGTAAAATTAATGAAAAAAAAAAAAAGTCTTCTGCCTGCAAAGTTCACGGCCTTTCAGTTTGTATACATCTAACTGAGAAATCGTGCCCACTAATTGTTACTGAAGTTTGCAGTTGGTTGACCTACCAATACAATGCCAAGATGCTGGGTAGACTCATGCAGCTCCTCCTAAGTTCAGGTGCGTTCAAGATGCACAGCTCAAAGATGACCAGTCTATTACCTCTAATATCACTGATAGATAAAACTCCCACAGATTCAAGGTGTAGTGGATATGACTGTGTCTGTTGCAAATGGAGCTGTTTCAAAATGCAAGCCAGAATTTCTAAGTGTCACTGAAATGTTGAAGACTCATTGAAGAGCAGGTGTGGGGTGGTGGATGACAAAGGCTTTTTTAGTAAAACTGTTCAAAAGAGCAAGTCTGCTGATGAAGGGAGGGTCTTATGGTCACCTCTAACAGTATAAGAATGAAAAGCAGCAGCAGCAAAATCCAGTAATGCACCAAAAGATGTGTCCAGCCTAAATGAGACCAATAAAAATATGTGCTGATGAATTAAAAAGCCAGTCTAAGTCACATTTCCTGAAGCAGTTGAACTGTTTTGAGCCATGAAGCTCATCCCAGGAAGAAGGGCTGTCACAATGACCATGCTATAGAGGGGATTAGCTCTGCCTCCTACCTGAGCTGTATATGGTTATGGCCAGCTTGCATTTGTGAAGCGCATACTTNCCCAGGTCCTTTTCTGCTAGGCAGTTTTTCAGCCACTCTTCCCTCAGCCTGTAGTGCTCCATGGCGTTGTTTGACGTNAGAATCATAGAATCATTAAGGTTGGGAAAGATCTTCAAGATCATTGAGTCTGACCTTTGACCAAACACCACCATGGCAACTAAGCCATAGCATTAAATACCAGATCCAGTCATTTAATGAACACTTCCAGGGATGGTGACTCTACCACCTCCATGGGCAGCCTGTTCCAGTGCTTGACAAGTGAAGAAATTCAGTGAAAGNATTGATCCAGCCTGTCCAGATTCCCCTGCAGATCCTCTCTGTAGTATAAGAAAAAGTAAAAAATAGGCGTTTCTCTGCACTGATGAGAGTGCACATATTAGACTAAGAAGAGTGTGCATATTTGTGTGTGTGTGTTTGTGCTGGGCTAAGGACTTGTGTATATGCATAAGAACAAGTGCTAGTGAACATGTGAACAAGACACTGAGTGGCCATCACACATTTGCATGTGAGAACCTGAAACTGCAGAAGAAAAAGGGTGGGTAGGGCTGCGTGGATGCTCATTCACTGCGAATGCTCACTGAGTGGTTTCTGCCAGCCATGGGGGGTGTGGGTATGTACCAGTGAGAGCAGAGGAGCAGCAGTGTGGGCACAGGCATCGGGGGCTGTGGGAGGGAAGGTGAGTGCCAACACCGAACAGCACGAAGAGCCCCACGGTGCCAAAGGGGAGATGCGGGAAGGCTTTTTCCCAACTGTTTATACAACATGGTTTGACTCAGCAAAGAATTAACATGGTAAAGAAAAGTCTAGAAGGGCTCCTGCCAGCTACAAACAGAGCGATCAGCATACACAGGATGTGGTAAGAACTAAAGGCATCCCGTTATTAACTTCACTTTTATTTCAAGGGGATTCACTTCTCTGTTCTGTTTCCCATTTGGGAAGTGAAACCTAAGATCATGGTACCATTAAAAAAAAACAACTGGTCACAGCTCATTTGTTTTTCTACTTCATGATTTTCTTTTAAAAATTTACTTTGCTTTTTCTTGAATGGAATTTATTGAAATTGCTGGTAACACATGAAGTCCTCACTCTGTTTCTCTCCTGAGGAATTATGTCATTTGCTCTCATTTGAAACTGTTGACTCTGAGGGGAGTGTTTACACCTCACAGTGTGCTCACAGTATGGTGCAACCCAGAGCAGAGGGAACAACGCGGCTTCCTCTGCAGCACAGCCAGAGCCTGTGCACTGCTCATAAGGTGCTTTGTAAACATTTATTCATTCTTGCACACGCGCTCCCTTCCCTCCCCCACCAGGTGAGGAAATATTATTGTCACCATTTCACAGATGGAAGAAGTGAATGCAGATAGGTTTGGTGACTCACCCGCAACCGCTGAGGCTGAATTAGAGCTGAGGTGTTAAGATCCCAGCCACCTAATTTAACCCAGCAGGTCACGTTCCCACCCAGGGCTGACAATATAGGTAGTGCCAGCTCCATCTACCTGCCATCCACTTGTTCTGTGAAGCAGTAACACTCATCCCCACATTTGCAGAATGAGATCAGATTGCTGTGCCTTACTCCATGTGATGGTGTCATCAGAGCGCCATATATCATTATGATATCATGATGTGATTATGCCTGAAACTAATGCAAGGCCATGCACAGAACAGAAGTAGGCAGTTGAAAATCAGCGACCATGTGCTCCTCAACCACATCACACACACACACACCCCCCCTGTACCAGGGTGTTGGTTGATTCCACCACACTGCAAGGATCTGCAAACAATCTGCATGCTGGGCAGGGTCTCCCCACCTTTGCTGTTGGGGTTTGGGTTAATTTCTGCCATGTACAGTCCTGGTGAAAATGTCTGAGGTAGGAAAGATGGCTCTGTGAGGATGTGGAAGGAAAAATGTTTGCCTCTCAAGTGGAAATGGCTCTAAAAGCATATGGCCAGAGGATAAAGATCATAGCTCCAGTTCTCCAGTAAGGCTAGTTGTTTTTAAGTGCTGAGCACTTGCTGAAAACTGAGCCTTCTAAAGACGGTTCAATACAAGCACACAAAAAAAGCCAAAATAGAACCTTCAGTGTCACATCTCAGCTGAACATCCAGGGCCACATGTTGCCACTGTTTGCTTCTGC
The DNA here is from genome assembly GCA_013396755.1 of Sclerurus mexicanus. NCBI lineage: Eukaryota > Metazoa > Chordata > Aves > Passeriformes > Furnariidae > Sclerurus > Sclerurus mexicanus. The sequence goes on along the minus strand of VWZF01000451.1, from coordinate 1,588,061 downwards.
TTTGCTATTTCAAATCCTCACCTATGTTGTTATTCACTCCTGCACAGAATCAAGAAAAAAAAACAACAATAAAAAAACCTGCTCCTTATCATCTTCATTTGCTTTTCACACTGTTTACACGGGGCATGATTTCACTCATGCCCAGCTCATTGCAGACGACTCAGATTAGTCAGTTCCACTTTCTGAGACTGGCTTGTCTGGCTGGCTGGCTGGTGCTCAGGCCCTGCAGGACACTGCTGCATCCAGCCTCACACTGCTGAAGGGGAGGCCAGCTTTCCTTGCACGAATCTGAACTTTCATTTTTAAATAAAACACTTGGTATTTTCATCTTTGGAACATAACCTTTGTAACAGGCCATTCCAATGAATCTATTGTTTCTTTTTGCTTGCCACATGCAAAACTTGTTTCCATTGCCACAACCAAGTTTGCAGAAAGATCCGTCTTGATTTCTGTGGGCTTTGGACCTGCCTCTCAGGGTTTGGTACTGCATCTGTTGAGAGCAATGGCAAAATGCCCGCTAATTTCAAGGTGTGAGATATTAAGGGTCTGAAAAGTACTTGGGAGTGGAAAGGGAATGCATTTGAGTACCAGGGTTATTCAGAGGCCTCCCTAAATCTCTTCTTACTATGGTGTGTGGTTTTGGCGTGCACTGGAACTCTACAGTTGCTGGGAAATGGATGAGTCTTGAGCATCTAGAAGGAAGATGGATTCTTCCTCTGACTCTCCTTTAGGAACTAAGTGCCACCCAGACTGTGCCAGAGACATGAATTGTAGAGAGTCAGGACAACACTTTTCTGGGCTGTTGTCTTTGGAGTTGAGGTTTCTTTCTTTTCCTGACTGAGGGCTAAATGTCAGTTTTTCTCTGAAGGCAGAGCAGCCAGTGCTCTGACCAGTGTCAGGAGACTGTGGGCTGGCATGTGGAAGAGCCTCAAGTCAGCACCTTTCATCCGCAGAAACAGAAGACCCACTGTTGTTGAACTGGCAGAGAGTTAATCTCTTAGTTAAAATATTACTGGGCTCTACCTGCTCTTATCCTTCCACAGTGCAAGGGGCAAGGGGCTCAGTAGGTCAGCTGGCTAGTACCCGACAGCAACTGCAGGGACACAGTCAAGACCCATAGTTTGACCTGTGCCTCCTCAGTTAGATCCTTTTCCACAGTTCATGTAATTCTTTTATAGCCCCTGTTCACGCTTCGGTATGTTTCATGCTAAACAGAACAAAGTAAGAACCCTGCAGAAAAGAAAGCCGAGGCCAAAGCACATCAGTTGTCCTGCAGTAACACAGAGTGCCCAGGGTGCTCAAGAGGGCAGCCTCAGCACCACCATCTGGGAAAGTCCAGCCCTTACAGCAGCGTAAAACACAGTGCCTAAATTTCAGGAGTCCCCAGTAGGGAAGGCAGCTGTGCCAGCTCTGGAAGACAAATAAAATGCCTAGCTGAGGAGTCACAAATTCAGTGCAAACACCCAGGCAACACCCCGCCTTCTTCTCCTAAGCGGCATACAGGCAGCACGAGGCTCGTTTGCTCCTGGAATTGCTGCAGTGCCTACCCCAACCACAGCAGGGGCTCCCAGATGTAAGCCACCAAGATTGCAAGTTACAGTTTTGCTGGCCATAAGTTTTCTAAAGGGGAACAGAGAGCAATCCTCACTATCTCTTGCAGGTTCCAGCTCAGCAATGTGTGCTACACCCATTCATCTAAATGCAGAATTAGCTCTGAAACTAATGATAAGGTTTTAAATGCCGTCACAGAGCTAATTTATTTCCCCACTGTCCCAAAGTGCTTCCCAGGTGCTGAAAAGCTTAGCTGCCAAAATCTCCATGGCCTCTGCTGACAACCTTAGCAAGACACATCTGCATTGCACCATCTTTCCTTTTTGTGTGGGCTCCGAGCGCTTTCAGCCCTTAATGTGCCAAGCCTCGGAGCCCCCAGCAATGTGGGGGGGCTGTTCTTCTTCTGACACAGCTGAGGAGAAGCAACTTCTCTCTGCTTACAAGGGGAAGTGGTGCTGGAGCACCACCATCAGCTATTGCTTCACACCTTTCATGCGTGTCTTCCCTCCTCAGAGCAACGTGCTGTACCTTGATGGCTGTGGAGTTACACAAGTGCGAGCTAGGTGTGATATCACACTACAGCACACTGGTTCTGCTGAGGGCACAATGTCATCCCACTCTTGGGAAGGAGAGGAAGGACATGAGTGTATATATACACATATGAGCACACCTCAGTGGCTGTGTGTAAACACATGTGTACCCACGGAGTTTCCATTTGGAGACATGCCCCATGTGGCACGTATCTATTCAGGCAGAAAAACATCACTGCCCCAGTTCCTGCAGAAAAATCCTTTTTGTTTTTTTCTCTCTTGGGTCCTGGAGTTACTTCTGGTTTACAAAAATATCACCACAGGGCAGCCTTCCTGATAGGTGGAATAGTTTCCTCTTGAGAGTTAACTAGTGGAAAACCCCTCTCTTGAGACATTTTTAACTTTGCCAGAAAACGTACAATGGGAGTGACTGCTTTAACTAGTGAGCTGACTGGGATGAGATAATGGGTTTTTCCATCTCTGGTGACTAGTTCCAGGGATTTCCATGAATTGCTGTCAGGACAGAAGAAGGCAACAGATTGCAACTGTGGGATCTGCTGTTTCAGCTCCACTGACACGTCATTCCCTCAGGACACCCAGTGACCTGGTTAATCTAGTTCTTTGCTTCTGACTTCTCGTAAATGATTTATCAACTGGCGTGGATCCCTGTTTGCTTAAGGAGGCGTGTGACGACCTCTAGCAGACTGGCTGCACTGAGCTACAGCCTGCATTTGGCACCTGGTTGCTGGTCCCAGCTCGTGACCCTTGGCATGGGGAGCAGGAGGACAGGGCTCCGGTGGAACCCGATGGCAAGGACTCACGCAGGGAGCTGTGGGTGGTGTTTACAGGGTTCTGTGGAGAGCCCCGGTGACTAAGCCATCAGCTAGTCAGCAAAGGTGCTTGCAAGCCTGCCTCGGCCTGCCCTGACCCCCACGGTATGTAGGTCCTGACTGGGAGGCTGGCTGCCTGTACAGACTGTGGGGTACAAGCCATGGGAAGTGTCATCTGCACCAGCACCAGCCTTCAAGTCCATGTACTCCAGAGAAAAAATAATATGAATATCCATCAGCTTGTCTGCCCTCAGCAATGACACCGCTGTCTGAACTAGATGCAGCTCTGGAGGTTTTTTTCATACTCATGTGTAGGTCAATACACATGTCACGACAAACAAAACACTACAGCTAAAAAGAAGATAGTACAGATCTAAACTCCTGCCTTCATAAGTGAGGCTAAAGGAGGGTGAAAAGAGATCAGATACCACAAACTGGGCACCCTCCTAAAAAATTGTCTATGGACAACTCCCTGCCTTTCCTCCAGGCCAGTTATTTGCTTCCTGCTCTGATTGTTTCAAATCCAGTTATCTTGAGTTATGCCTGTTCTGGCAAATATGGTGCAGCAAAGGGGAGGTCCTGTTCTCATCTATGCTGTATGCATGCCACAGATCACAGAGATTAGCATGGGAAGAACAGCTCAGATGAGCTCCTTGAGGCAGGTATTGCGGAGCTTGCAACAGATCTGTATACCATTTAGAAATATAAAACTGTTTAACAAAATCTTCATTTTGGAAGATACAGGGCCATACTGAATTTCCACATGGCTGGAGGCTGTTTCGTAGGGGCAACACCCAGCAGAAAGGGAAGTTGAGGAAGCTTTCTCCAGCCTGTACAACCCTGCTCCCAAGAGGCACAGTGTCACACCACTCAAGGGCCATACATCATCAGAGAGGGCTGGCCCAGGCTGCGAAGAGAAACCTGCAGCCACATGTAGGCAGAAGCATGAGGTGCGTTTTCTTCTCACATAAGGGAAGCAACTTTCAGCTTCCCGGGATCTAAGAAGTAGTTTTGTTAATAGCCCAAGAGGATGAAGGGTGCAGCTTCCGTTCCCTTTTTTGGGGGTACACCACAAGCTTCCTTGCCTTGTGCCTCAATAGGAACCTTTGTGTTCACGCATGACAAACTCCCACTCTGCACCTTGTACAGCACACCAGTGTCACAGGAGGATAGACAGCTGGTGGGATGTGTGAGGGCTAGTTCCACCTCACCAGGAGCAGTCATAGCTACCCTGTGGCTCAAGATCCAAAACCACGTTCCCAAAGACATATTCAGTCTAGGCTGAGCCCATGTGCCCTATGGTATCTCAGTCGTAGTTGTAGAGCAGAGAGGTAGGACAGAGAAAAAAGGGAAGGCTAGAAGGCTAGCAAATTATCCCAAAACATATTTCCCACCTCTTAATATGGGTGGACATGTTTTAGGTATAACCTTCAGTGTGAATTCCCAAGTGCTACTAGATATTTATATGGGTAACTCAGGGTTCAGTCTCAGTTTCAAGCCGAAACTCACTGAATGTTCACACCACCTCTTCCATACACAGACTTGCTTTCCAAATAGCAGAGGAGAGCCTGGTTCATGTAGAAATTATGTCCTTAATGGCAGCACAAGTACTCCTGGTTCAAACCTCTCGGCTCTGCAATCTTAAACAAGTTTACTGAAGACAGCACAAATGTAGGGTGATGCAAGTGCAAACTCCTCAAAAGCATTCCTCTGTCTCAGGGCACTGAAACAAGAGCAGAGTTTTCTCATTGACCCCTTTTGTTGCCATAGCGCATTAAAAGAGCACCCAGTCTTTCTCAGAGCCAGGACTGCAGCCTGTTTGCTCTCATCTCCAGTCTCCCAAACTGGGGGAGAGATTACTTCCAGGCGCGTGGCCTTATTCTGGTCCCGGATATACAAAGCCGTTCTCCAGTCCGTTCTCTACCTATTCCAAAGGGGTTTTAATTTGCACTTTTTTGACCACAACCAAACAGATATTTTCCTTCAGCTGTTCACATAGAAACCATTTTATTGAGCTGTTCTGGTTGTTTTGTGCTAAAATCACCGACCTGGCAGAGCAGTTCAGTGCAAGACAGAGAAGTCACATACCTCTCAGCTGGGTCTTACCATAAGAGATCCTACCAGGATGCTCTGGTCAAGATTACATCTACCTGCCATGTAGTCAAGGCATCCTCCTTTACCAACATTGTTCTGGGAAGGCTGGCTCAGAATTAGGAGGCAGCTGATCCCAGTGTCTTATCCAAGTCCATTGCTGATGAGGTTCACATTAAATCTACTGGCAAGATCTAACAAAATTGCATGCAGAAGGGAACAGTTATGGATGAATAGAAGTTAAGGAAATAATAACTTGCTTTTCTTGGACCTGATCCAGTATTCACTAAAGGGATTTCCATGAGCATTAGTAGGATTCAAATCAGACCATAAATTTCTTGCAAATTTTCTTCTGCTTTATTAAAGCAGAAAAAAACACCAATAACCAAACAAAAGTCCTATCTTAAAAGTTGCTTCCCCTTTTTTGTATATATTTATTCTCCTTTCTGCTTCTTCCTGGCACTGGAAAGAATATATCCCACCACTGACTAGCTCGCGACTTGAGAACTGCCCGTAACATGAGAAGTGCATTCCTGAGCCCCCAGCTTTGTTGCCCATGGAGAATAACTGCCTCAGCCCTGCTCCACTTCGAGGCTTGTCACTCGTACCAGGCACCAGCACAACAGAATTGCACACCAAGAGGACATTCTTCCTGTATTATTGTCATATTCCAAAACTATCAATTAAAAAATGTCGCATTTCTGCACCCTGTGGGTGTCATCTGCCTTGTTTGTGCACTTTGTTCATGCAGGGTTTTGCCACACATTTCCCATAAATTGTTTGAGGAGGAATGTTGCAGGTATCAAGGCACTTAAAGATGTTGTCAGAGTGTCTGATTGCATATCAAAAGGGCATTGCTTCTGCTGCCTTTTGATTTTGATGCAGGTTGGGCATGTATCCCCCAGTCCCCGTCTCTAGGTACTGAGCACCTCTGAAGTCTGATTGACAGTCTCAGTCCCCTCTTACAGAACTTAGTTCTCAGGGTGTCGTGAGGATGCAAGAAGTGATGATTATGAATTCTCCAGAAATACAGAAATGGGGTATTTCCAAGTAAGTTAACTAAGTAACTTTTAAGTCAATAAGAAAGATAGTTCATTAACACTTTTTGCTATAGCCAGCTTCCATAGATTCACGTGATTCCCACTGCTAACACCTTCAATACAGAAACATTTTTGACCCTTCTCTTTCAAAAGGCTAAAATAGAGAGAACGTGAAGATGCATCTGTCAACATTAGTGACATTAACTCTTCCTTTTTGTCCCTGTGCTTAAAAAAGAAAAGAAACATTCAAACCTTTAAATGGAAAGGGAATCACATAGAGTGGCTGTGGCTGGAAGCCATTAAATGCTTGGCTATAGGTTTTTATTGAAACACTAAAGCAATTTACTGTACAGATAACTTTGGCAAAGTGGGGTTTAGACTCTACTAGGTTCATAGTCCCATATCCCCAAAAATCAAGTACAGGGCACTGAGGAGACGCTGCCTCTCCCCCCAGGAAATCTGCCAGAACATCAGGCAGAGCACAAACACAGTGTGTTCAGGCATGGGGCCTAATGGAGCTGCTTTTGCTCTGCTTTGATTTGCATGCAACTTCAGAAATGTCAGGGTCAATTCCCAGGTAGCAATTCCTGCTCCATTACAGGCAAGAGTGGAATCCAGAGGTGGGCAAATTCACAGTCCTCATTACGAACAAGAAGAGACAGAAAAAAAAAAAATCTGTTTCGTTTGTAATGCAGTCTTGACTGCCCGTAGGTTTGGCTCTGAAGCACTGAGTGTGAGGCCTGTCTTTATGCCCCATTTTTGAAAGGAAGGTGTTTCTGTCTCGCCATGTTGGAGTCTGAGCAATAGGGCTGCCATCTAGAGGCCAAAGTGACCTTCCAGCACATTCCCTTGGACAGCAATAGCACTGGCCATGACCTGCTCCTCTCACTACCTACTTATAATGGATTTCTGATTTCTAAATGAAACTGCTATAGTACAAAGCACTTCTCCATATCTCATTCAGGAGTTTTATATCCTGCCTTAATCCATCCGTTTTAAGAGCATTCTATATAGATAATGGATGCATCTGCCATGGGGATGAAGGACAGTATGAAACATGAGATAGAAAGCAAAGTCTTGCAGAAATACTTGAGGGGCCCTGAGGAGCTCTAGGTTTCTGGAAGTGGTGTTAAATGTGTGGTATTGAAAGAGTTATAGCAGGGAGTCTCAGGTACGGGACAGGGTTTGTGTTCCTTCATAGGCACATCAAACTCTATAGCCCCAGCATGAGCATGATTTTCATCTGCTTGTCCCATTGCTACTCCTCACTATTGCCAGGCTTTGAAAGAGTTTGCTCTGGAAATGCTCCAGAACTGTATATATTTTGGCTCAGAAAGTGCTTTTCTCTCATCCCTACAGCAATCTCATTCCTCTCTGACAACAAAGTGGGGGGACCAGGTCTGTTGAGACCAGCAGCAAGCTCTGGGTACCTAGGCCTGGACACTGTCCTTCCCAGCCTGTTCCTATACTGAATACTGCAAGTCAAACTGATCCATACCCCTGGCAACTGAAGCCAGTCTGTAAATTGGCTTGGTGGTTACAACCTGTACAGAAAAGTCGTATCTCAGCTGTCGCTTCTTTCACATGGCTGCTCCTCATCTTCTCTCTCATCTGGCTTAGGAATGGCCTTTCCCCTGTGCATTTCCCTACAGCAGGCATAGGAGTCATTTAGTATGGACAAATGTTAAAAGGAACCTGGCAGAGGACACTCTTAGCAGCCTACTGCTCTCCTCAGTGACCCATGCTCATTTGAGGCGTGTTAAACCCTGCCACCTCCTACACACCTTTAGCACTTTAGCAGGTTGAAATGGAGCAGGAAGGTGAGGGTTGCCGGGCAATGATACCCTGACCTTGCAGCTGGAGAACCCCAACCAAGGGCTCTCACAAAGCACTTCAGTTTTCTTTGCGCACTGCCTGCCCTGCGCAATGCATGCACCACATTGCAAAATCCCCCACTGATGTGACTAAGTGTCACGTTCCCCAGCCTCAGCATTGGTTTCCACGTCTCACAGCCCTGAAATGGAGACAGGGAAGTGTCAGATGCTTTCTCTTCTCCTTACCTAGGACTCTCTGACCATGGGTGGTTTTGAGTCCAAGGGGCTGAAGGGGCCTTTCAGTTGATACCATCGTGCAAATGGCTAAATAAAAACAGATCTGAACCTCACCAGCACTGCTTACATCAAGGAAAGGGGAAGTAGCCGCTGACTCCAGCAAGCTCTAGCAAAGTTCCACAAGAGGTGGCTAAAAATAGGGCTGCCCCTACAACATTTCCGTCCTGCCTTTGACACAGTCGCAGCTTTCACATCCCATCAGCCTCGCCGTTTCCTTGTGTTGGGCTTGCCTCATGCCCCAGCGTCACCGAGCAGCTCTTCCTGCATGCAGACAGCCAGGAGCTTTGAAGTGGAGGCAGTTCCCTCCCTGTAAGGGGACACTTCCCCTGCCCTCTTTACATCTACCTCATCTGCAAAGGAGAAGTGGGGCAAGCCCCCAGTGACGGTCTTGTCCTGGAAGGACACTGAAAGTCCCAGAGATACTGAAGACCAGAAAAGCTTTCCACAGTGGAGTGTTTTCTCAGTAAATGAAATGGTGAAAAGTGTTTGTTTGAATACCCAACAATGCCTTTTGATTGTGGTACTTATTCTTGGTGAACTCAGCACTGAAAATGACCTGATCATGCTTCTTGGAGTAAAAAGGAAAACAAGTGAACCCAGGATAGAGAGGAGGGGATGTGCAAGGGGCCTTTTCTATGTAGTCTGAGGCTCAGATGCTCTCACTGGAGCCAGAGATGGCTGTTAGCCAGCCAGTGATATTGTGTGCATGTTGGATGATGGCACGTGGAAGATGGAGGTGCAATGTCAATGTAGGAAGAGCAAGAGCATTGCCAGTTCTGCCAATGCTGTTCCTGAGAACAGAGCTCAGAGTGGATGGCCACACTGTTAAGCTGAGAAGGAAAGCAGCAAAGTCTATTAACCCAGATGAAATGGGAGATGTTGAAAATGACTTGTGCTGTTTGCCCAAGGTTTTCCAAAATCCTGGGGAAGTAATGCTCATGGGAATTTGGGCCAATTGGAAGCTCATTAACATTTCTGTCTTCCCTGCTTTTCAGGCCAGCAGGTACCAGAAGGTCAAGGCAGCCCACACTGGACTCCTGGGAGACAAATGGGATCAAGGAAATCCAAGACCAGAGCTTTGCCTCCTTCTCTGGACCACAACACAATTAAACAGGTAGCCACCTTGTTGCCACGCTGCACAAGCAGGGGTCCAGACAGTCTGGGGGCTGAGTCACTCTTCCATGAGTTTGGAGTCTGGCTGTTCTGGCCTCAAGCTCTCAAGGTATTGAAACATTTCACAGACTCTGATTCTGTTTCCAGGTACCAGAGTGAACCAAGAAAGCCAGCTGAGTCCCTTTGCTGTAAAAAGACTGATGATGAGGAAGACCTGGCCTTCTCCAGGGGTGGTGGATGCTGTCTTGGAGGACCCTCCACAGAGCCCTGACGTTGGCAGAGGACTGGAGCGTGGAGAGGCTGCTTTGAGGACTTGGCTTTCTAAGGGCCAGAGGTCTCTGGAGTGGACCAGGGAAAGGCACACCTGGGGAAAGAGTCCCCAGCCAGCCCACAGAACAGCCTCTAGGAGTAACAGACCTGTTACAGGCTGCTTCAGGGCACTGGGTGGTAAAACATAGCAGAAAAGCATTCCTGTCAGAAGTCACACCTAGACAACAAGAAATTCTCTCCAGACTAAGCCAAAAGTTATTTCCTGAAGCCTCTTTGTTACCAGACTCCTTTGAAGGAGTGGCAACATTCAGTGTATACCTAATGCTGTCTAGAAACAGGGCCTGGCAGAAGGGTGTAGCCCCAGTTCTGGGCAGCTCATGTGGGTACACGTGTGTGTGGGGAGGAGGATGGAGGTGGGGGTGGCAGGCTCCTCAGCAGTTTTTTTTCTCAGTCTAGTGCAGAAGAGAGGCATTTGTAAGCTCTCACTACTTTTAAGCCTTTCTAACCACTCTCCTCTCTCGAGATTAGCCTGTGTAGGTTTCCTGGGTGGTTGGTTTGGGGTTTTTACTATTGCAGTTTAATACCTGCAGCTTAATTCAACCTCTCCATCTCCCACCCTTGCCCTGCCAGAGGTCACAAAGGTGGGCTCAGGCCCTTGCTGAGGCTGTGACTCTGTGACTCAGAAGCTTTTGTGGGGACCTGGGGAACTACTCTGGGGCCACAGCTGGGCTGGAGAAGAAGGTCCACAGCTCTTCAGGTCAATCCTCACAGTGGCCCTCTTGGCAAAGGGACTTCCAAGGGCTCGAGACAGTGCCACAAGGTCAGAGGAATGGGACCCAGTTTATCTGCACACACAGACATGTTTTCCAGCAGGTCCTTCGAGAGAGCTGCACATGGCTCANGGGAGGCGGGGTGTGTTTCCACAAAGGCAACAGCTTGGGTCATCAGCGCGGTTTTACTACGATTTCGTGTCTGCTGCAGAAGCTGTTTCCGTGAGGCGGTGCCACAGCACCATCTGGCGGGGGACGGCCATCCGCAGGCGGCACAGCATCTGTCCCATGGTGTGTCGTGATGCTTCCCACTGGGATGGATGGATGGATGGATGGATGGATGGATGGATGGATGGCAGCCCCGCTGCCCAGAGCTCCCACGGCTGGCCACAGACCCCGCTGTTTGTCACTTCTCCGTGCTGTAATGCTGTTGTTCAGGTAGCACAGACATATGTAGGGGGGTAGGAAAGTGCACAACGCAGGTTTGTGGGGCCTTAGCAGAGTTAAGTAAATTCACTCACAGGTTGTGAGATGTTTGCAGAGAGATGTGGGGTCTCAAAATATACTATCATCCATTCTCACTGGGAAATACATCATCATGGCTAGGCTTCACAAACAAAGATTTGGGAAGGGCTCTACCCATGCTTGCTACAAGCACGCTGGTGGCTAAAAAGGCCAATGCAAGATAACAAGTCCGATGGCAAAAGGCACAGTGGAAAGTCTCTGTTGGCACTACTGGTGAGGCACAGTTCTTCCTGCGTTGCTTTTTTTCCTCAAGACTGATTCTGCGTGTGTGCTCAAAGGAAGCAGCAGCATTATGGATGGTGTGTCTCCATTTCTCCTGATTGGAGGCCAGAGTGGACCACTGAGGGTCGTCAATATGGCCAAGGCTGAGGTGTTGTTTCAGGGAGTCCTTTTATCTCCTCTTCGGGGCTCCTCTCTTGTGGCAGCTGGTGGCGAGTTCCCCATAGAGCACAATCTTAGGGAAGTGGTGATCCTCCATCCTGGAGACGTGCCTTGCCCAGTGCAGCTGCATTTTCACCAGCATGGCCTTGATACTGGTGATCTCTGCCTGTTCAAGGACAGACACATTTGTCACGCAGTCAGACCAGTGGATATTTAGGATTGTACGGAGGCAGCACTGATGGAAGCGTTCAAGGAGTTGCAGGTGGTGGCGGTAAATGAGCCATGATTCAGACCCATATAGAAGAGTAGACAGTACAAGGGCTCTGTAGACACTAATCTTTGTACTCTTCTTTAGGTGTTTATTGTGCCAGACCCTTTTATGGAGTTTTCCAAAAGCACTGTATGCCTTTGCTAACCTGTTGTCTATCTCTTTGTCAATCTTACCATCCGAGGAAATGATGCTTCCCAGATAGCTGAACTGCTGGACTGACTTAAGCTCTGATTNGTACTAATCTGTTCAGAAGTATTCTTGCAAGAATTTTACCAGCAATGGAGAGCAAAGTGATACCTCGGTAATTTGAGCAGTCTGATTTTTCCCCTTTCTTCTTGTACAGGGTGATGATGACTGCATCACAGAAATCTGATGGTAGTTCCCCCTTGTTCCCACCAACACACAGTGAGCTCGTGAAACTTAGCATGGAGTGCTAGCCTTCATGCTTCCAAACTTCAAGTGGGATTCCATCAACCCCAGCTGCCTTGCCAGTTTTCACCTGCTGTATGGCCTTAAGAGTCTCTTCCATAGTAGCAGCTAGATCCAATTCATTTTTCACCAGTTGCTGTGTAATGTGCTGAATTGCTGAGCCTTGGACTACACAGCTGGCACTGAAGAGAGTCTGAAAATGTTCAGACGATCGATTCAGGATGGAGGCTTTATCTGTGAGAAGCATTTGACCATCTGCACTGAGTAGGGCTTTGAACCTGGTGTGTGGGTCCGTACACTGCCTTCAGAGCCTCACAGAATCCTCTGTGGTCACCCAAGTCTGCACTTGAGTCTTTTCTGCTAGGCTGATCCACCACTTTTTCTGGATGTCTCCAAGTTTCTGTTGGAGCTTACTGCATGCAAGACAAAAGGCTGCTTTTCTTACATGGCAAGATGGCTGAGCGAGGTGTGCTTGGTGAGCAGTTCTCTTCTTTGTCAGCAATTCCTGGATTTCTTGATTGTTTTCATCAAACCAATCTTTGTTTTTCTTGGACAAGAGCCCTAAGTATTCTTAGAGGACTGCAGGATAACAACCACATATTACCCCTACCCATAACACTAACCATTAACCTAACCCTAACCCTCACCCTACAAACCACTACCCCAATAACTACTACCCCAAATTACCACTATCGCTAATAACCCCTACCACTAATTAACACAACCACATATTGCCCCTACCCCTAACACTAACCATTAACCTAACTCGAACCCTAACCCTAAGCCTCACCCTAAAAACCACTACCCCTAAATACCACTACCCCAATAACCACTTCCCAGAATTACCACTACCGCTACAAATCACTACCACTAATTAACACAACCACATATTACCCCTACCCCTAATACTAACCATTAACCTAACCCTCTCACCCTAAAAACCACTACCCCTAAATACCACTACCCCAATAACCACTTCCCAGAATTACCACTACCGCTCCTAATCACTATCACTACTACACACAACCACATATTACCCCTACCCCTAACACTAACCATTAACCTAACCCTAAGCCTCACCCTAAAAACCACTACCCCTAAATACCACTACCCCAGTAACTACTACCCAGAATTACCACTACCGCTAATAACACCTACCACTAATTAACACAATTACATATTATCCCTACCACTGGGAAATACAGCATAGTGTGATAATTATGGTTCTCGTGGATAAGAGATACAAGCTACTGGACTAAAAAATAATTCAAGAGTTTGTATACAGTGAGCAGATGTAGATTTTAGATCATCTAAATGCCAGAACTGGGGAAAGATAGAGAAAACAAACAAATGGAGGGCAGGTGTTTGTAGAAAGCTTGCAGCAAGCATTTTGGTCAAACCTGGAAAACCAGTATACATGATCAGCAGTGGTTCTTGCACAGTGCTGTGACAATTTGAAGGAAAAGAACAAGGAAAGTTTTTAAACATGTAAGAAAACATGTTTTTTTGATCACATCACTTTTCAGTTAGACATTGGCAGGAACTGCCAGTGATGCAGAGAACGTGGCAATAGCCATATGTCTAAGAAAAAGCAGAGCTACTTGTTTGTATTTTATTAAATAGCCAGTGCGATCTGAAGCTTTACTGGAAAAAAGACAGAGAAGGAACAAACCCAAGTGCAACCAATACCAATACTTCAGACCGAAGAACTAGATGGTGTGTTTAACTCCAGCTCTGGTAAATTCCATCTTTGGCCAGAGGCATGAAAGGGCTAGGCTGTCTAGAGAGGCCTTACAGATCCTGGGGCACTTCTTCCTACTCAGGAGCTGCTACTTCACCTCATAATTGAAAGGGAAACTTTTTCTCCCCTGAGCAGAACCAAAACCTTTCTCATCCCATTCCATGGCTCCAGGAGCAGAGGCACAAGGACAGCGACTGGATCGCATGAGCCAGAGCCGAACCTATTCGGTCAAGAATCCTGTGGGCATATTCCTTCTCCTCACCTCCTTGTTTTGCAGCCACTGGTGAGCACCCCCACCACTCACTTTCCTTTTCTCATCAGTAAAGCAGAGATGTGGCCAAGTAAAATAAAGTTTATCCTCACAAACTACTGGAATATCCTTGGACAAAGAACCCCATGTTAAACTGACAAAAACACAATTAATAAAGAAGTGCCACAAACATCACAGAAAACACACTCTTGCTTTTAAGGGTGTGATCCAGCCAGTTACTGAAAAGCAACTAATTGCAGTGCTCAACTTACAGGTGTGCCCCTGTGCTGCATGCTTCAGCATAAGGCTTCCCCTGGGAGGGAAATGTGCTAAGAGAAGGTCGAGAAATGCTGGACAGGAGGAGAGTGATGGGGTTCTGTTTGAAGACTGACTACTTGGAGAACAGATGGGAGGATAAAGTTAGAAAAAACAGGATACTTGTGTTTGCGAGGGAGGCAAACAAGGATCACAGCAGAGTTATACCCCAGGTAACATTCAACCTCCTCCCTCCCAGAGAGTGTTGGAAAAAGCAGTATTGCAGGAAACCCAAAGGACCTACTTTTTGTGATGTCATTGAATTGGTTTCTGGAGGATTAGACAAGCATCAGAGCTGGCATAAGACAAAGGGGAGGCACAGGGATAGTAGCTTGTCTTGCCAGCAGCAAGCTGCTAAATGATCCAAACCCTATTGCCCAGTTGCATTCCCAAAGTACAAGTAGAACCTTCAAATGTAATATAAATGTAACATTTGTATTCTCTTATGTTGCCTCCATTTGCTGAGGAGAAATTTGTGAAAACTGCTTTCAAGGATCAGGTTAGCAGAATAAGGGGAGGAGTTATAACATATTTACTTGCAGATGCTTCACGACTCCAGAGCTCTGTTCCTTTCAGCTTTGCAGGACTGGGAGCAGGAGTTTTCTACCAGCTGGAAGGGATGATTCCCAGCTTTCTTATGGAAAGCACTGGATGTTGTAACATACTGCTGGAAAAGGTATGACTTTAATACACTAAAGAAGCCTATTTACAGTTATCTTAAAGTGAAGCTTACATTTCTGTGCTCTGCAAAGTTGGAATGTGTAAATAATTTTATGTGATATGTGGAAATAATTTGTTCCAATGCAGTCTAAAAAATTTGTTTTTAAAATAATTAGGTTTCAGAAATAAATTAATAGTTGTTCTGATTCCAGCTAGAATAGAATTAATTTTCTTCCTATGACTGGCATAGCAATGTGTTTTGAATTTAGGATGAGAATAATATTGATAACTCACTGATATTTTCTGATCTTGCAAAGTAGTGCTTATCAAGGACTTTTAGGTTTCTTATGCCACACCAGTGAGGAGGCTGGGGCAGCATGGGAAACTGGGAGGGGACACAGCTGAGACAGCTGACCTCAACTGACCAAAGAGATATCCTATACCACAGGGAATCATGCTCAGTAGACAAACTGTGGGGAAAGTGGCCGGCCCTTGAGAACTGACCAGGCATTGGTTGGTGGGTGGTTAGCAATTGCATTGTGCATCACGCTTGCATATTCTTATTCTTTCATTGTTACTATCACCATTTTCTTCTGTTTCTGTCCCATTAAACTATCTTAATCTCAACCCATGACTTTTTGCACTTTTCTCATTCTCTCCCCTATCCCGCTGTGGTGGGGAGTGTGTGACTGGCTGTGTGGTGCTTTAGTTGCCAGCTGGGGTGAAACCAGGACAACATTCCAGACGAGTTTCATACTACGTTGTGTTCCCAAAAGAGTCTACCAAGCAAGTCTACTAATGAAGTTGTTTACCTGACTTACAGATACCATCTTCTCACAGGAACAACTTCAGTTTTCTTTAGACCTTTTTGCTCTCCAGAACACCAAATATTTTTAAGAAAAAACAACAAGCACTTATGCTCCGCAATTTATCTCACGGTCATGAGCTGGAGGAAACCTCTAAATTTGAGCTGCTGATGAGTATGAAGGTTGTATTCCTGTCTGTGGTCTCATCTTTGACACTGAAACTGCCACCTGTCAAAACTCTAAAATCCCTCTAGTCCTGTTTTTTCTCCTCACGGCTTCTACCTCAGTCCCTCTTCTTCCCTCTCAGGACTGCATTCTAAACTTGCAGATCACCATGTAAGTATTTTATTCAGGTGGCTGAACTGTCCTTTTAACTCCTCTGCACTAACCTGTATGCCCCAAACCTACAAATTCCAGACTGGGTTTGGCCCAAAGTGAGGTCAGACATGACCAACTTCAGAGTGTTACCACAATTTACCCTTCATTAAAGTAATTAATTAAGTGTACACAGCTGTAGCTCATCTTACATGTCAGATAAGGTCAAAACTTTAACCCCCAACGAAAAATGTAGTGTTCATTTCCAGCACTACCAATGCCAAACAGGGCTATGGTGCTCTGAAATCTGTGCAAAATTGTTAGGACTTCCCAATATCATAGTCTTGAGGTTTGAGTTGTGGTTTTGTTATTTTTTTTCCTAAAAGAAAGAAAAAAAATCCCATTTGCTATTTATAGCCTGTCCTCTTTAAGAAAAAACAAAATATGTCTGCTTTCTCCCCCCATGTACATTTTTTTAAGGACTTAAGCTTTTTTTGATAAAGTCATGGAAGTCATGTACACAATAAATAAAAATGGGGGGTTCCAAATCTGTTATTTCTCCAGGCACCAAAATTAATACACCAAAAGGAACAACTAAGAGTAACCAGGGACTCAATCTGTCCTTTAAGAAAACTGTTCTTAGCTGCTTAAGATTCCTATCCTTGCCCCTCAAATAAATATTGAGAAAGCTGCAAAGTTCACCTCTACCATAAACAAATCTTTCCCCAGAGAAAGATCAGATTTAATATTTTTACTATTTCAAAAACTTGCCTTTTCCTCACCTAAACACCTTGGTGTATCTTAGGGGAACAAAGAGCCACTGCTTGCCACCTTAAAAAACATATAAAAAGATTAGTGAGGTCAGTTTCCACTGTGTCACATTGCTTTGCTAACACCACCCTACGATCTGCAGCCCTTAGTTACCTGTTGCTACATTTAGAAACCAGAACTACAGTTAACTTAGAAGCTGCTGTTCTGGAAAAGATACTTAAATCCCTACTGTGCCAGCAGAGAAAATAAATACTGTCATAGTGTTTCTGCACTAAACCACTATCAGTTCAGTGATACAGTTTAAAAAAACTCCACTTCTAACCGGTATTAATAGCAACACAAATCTATGGGCAGACTGGGCGTTAGGTTCAGAAAAAGCTGTGTTTATTTATGGTTGCAATCACTACGATTCTAAACTTGTTTATAACCTCAACGTGTTTGGGGAGAGAAGAGGAGGCTGGTTCTTAGGTCTCTACTTGTTTTACTGTTGCCAGTGCTGGCTGAATCAATGGAAACTTATGGAAGGAAAATAATGTTGTACAAGAAAGAATTAAGAATTAATAAACAATATATATATTAGCTCTACATTTAAACAATTTGCAAGGCAAGTATGCTGTGCTCAGAAGCATTCAAGGTCTCTGATATTGGACTTGCCAATCTCAATGGTACTAGGAGAGGCAGTGGGCATTTTGGGGAATTTTTTTGGTAGCCTAACAAAAGCAAGCAACACTGACATTTAACACAGCTGAGCGTACTCCAGCTTTCCCAACAGTCATATCTAGTAAGATTCCACTGCAAAGTGATTTCTATCTAGTGTTCCTTCTGAACTGCTAGCATATTCAGATCATGTTATGCCAAACATGCCAAGAATTACAGAATGGTTTGGGTTGGAAGTGACCTTATAAATCATGTGGTTTCAACCCCTCTGCTATGGGCAGGGTCACCAATAACTTGGCTCTATAAAGGGTGTCAACCTTGAAGCCTTACAGGCAGACAAGTTCTGTTCATATTTATAATAAGATAATCTCTAGTACTGTATTTCAAAGGTTTACCAAATGAGTTTACCTACAGAAAGATCCCAACACCTCTAACCATTTGGTTATTGGTTCCTCTATTAAACTGGTGGACCAGAAGGTATCACACAAACATGTCTGCAAGGACTGCAGAAAGAATATTTTGCCATCCATTCAAAAAGCCACTGCTGGCCATGACAGTAAAATCCTATTCTGTCCTGTTAGTCAATATCTCGTTACTTACATGTCATAACCTGTTTCTAGTTTACATTTTGCTTGCTTCCATACAGGTATACCTTCAAATAAATTTCTTTGTGATTATGTTAGAACAATTGTATGAAGCAAACAAAAAGCCACAATTAAACAAAACTGCAAAGTAAGCCAGAAAAAGGTTTGATTTTATTAGGAATGGTACATTTAAACACACATAAGACTTTGGGATTAATTTACATTTTTTTCCAAAAACATTTCCCTTCTTTAATGATACAGAGGTTAAAAAAAAGTAGCTAATTCCAAATTTTAAGAACGAACAGTATTTGCAGTGGAAATTTCTATTAATCAAAACAACTGTGCATTCACGAGATTTTGACTACACTTTTCCTGGAATTTTTTTTGCTGCTCTCATTACTAAAATAACCTTCCTTTCCATCAAGACTATTGCTAGTCATAAACATGTTATTCAGTACCACACTTTTGGGTATGAAAGCTATGTCACTTTTATAAACATCAAAAACATGGACATGCATATTGACATTTCTCTGCAGTTTTATGGAGTCACCTGTCAAATAAGGCCTATACATACAATACCACATACTAGTGAATTACTGTAAAATTATTATAATGGATTTCCAATAATCCTAACATTTGAATGGTATGTTTCATTTTAACAGAAAATTCCAGCTTTCATTACTGCTTAACGTTGTATTGATTCGCTATCCAAATGAGCAATATTCAACTAAACAATGTGTATTCCTGAAAGTCTG
This sequence comes from Sclerurus mexicanus, assembly GCA_013396755.1. Taxonomy (NCBI): domain Eukaryota; kingdom Metazoa; phylum Chordata; class Aves; order Passeriformes; family Furnariidae; genus Sclerurus; species Sclerurus mexicanus. The sequence goes on along the minus strand of VWZF01000451.1, from coordinate 1,569,295 downwards.
TTGCAAATTAAGCATATTGTCAAGGTCAAGTAAAGCTGGAACTTAAAACAGCCTGTTAAGCCAAGCAACGGGGGGGAAAAGGGAACTCTAAACTAATTTCATCTGGTCCATTCATTCTCACACAGAAAAGAAGCCACAGAACCTTAAAGGAATAAAATCTATACTTCCTGTTCTCGGACTTAATACCAAGGACAAAAGCTAACATAGTATTTTGGAAGTCAAAGGCCTTGGAAGTGGAGGGGAAAGTGGGGGCAAGAGAGGGAGAAAGCAGCGTATTGTCTCATCCCATTACCTCAGCATTATGTGTACATAATATATCTATGATAGAAATGTTTACTAATAGCAGGGAAAAAAAATAAAAAAGACTTCCCACTCCAGACTTCACTGAAAGAAGAAAGCTGACAGCCAGCTGCTCCTCACAGAGATGGCCTATTTGATGACAGGCACTTTGGCAATGTAAGAGGAGGTCACCCTTTCATCATGTTAACTCTTCCCCTCCCAGTTCTCATATATAATTTGTCTCAAGTCTTCAAGAAACTTGAATCAAATTAAATTCATTAATACATCTCTCAGAGCAGGTTAACTACGGCTATGAGCAGAGCTCGACCTAGAACGAGATTTTCTTTTAGAAGAAGAGGGAGATGGGGAAGAAGCTATCAAGCTGGAACGGTGGCTTTTGTGGGAGTAACTCTTTTTAGGTGTACGGCTGCGAGAACGAGACCGGGATCGGGAGCGAGATCGGGATCGAGAACGAGACCTGGACCTGGACCTTGATCTTGATCTGGACCTGGACCGGCTGTCCGATCTGGAAGATCCTGTAGACCTGGACCTGCTGCGAGATCTTGAGTAACTCCTTGATCGAGATCTGCTTCTAAAGAAACACAATTAAAAGCTGTAGTCTCAACTCCTACTAAAAATAATCCATTAAAATTCTCAACACTTTGTATGCGCAGCACATCAAGCGGAACATCTGTTATTGCAGAGTGCTGCTAGATTTCTGTTATGGTCCATCATGACAGTATCTTCTTAAGGCCAGCATTCTCTGCCAGTTTGGCAAAATATGAACAGCCTAACAAAAGATGCCCCCTCTCAGCTCCTGCCAGGACACAAACCAACTTTTAGGCATTTATCACAAAAAACACAGAATGAAACTTCATACCTGTAGTATTTATTCTCCCTAGAAATGTCCATGCAAATTAGTAAGAATTTCTTTCAAGGTTCTAAAAAAGCTTCCAAAGGTGGGAAAACCAGCACATTTTAAGACCTAAACGCTTAACACCTTAACTAGTAATGCATCCCTTTTTGCATGGAAAGAAATGGATTTACTTTTAGGAGAGACAATGAAAAAGCTGCAGCCAACACGTTTTTTTTAATGACTAAATGGCAGAACTGCTTTAGGAATAAAGCAAACAAGCTAACCGTTTCTTTGTCACAAAAAAGCTGGCTTTAACAACTACTTGAGAAACATTTCACAGGACTATGAAAAAGCTTTCCATTAAGTTAAAGGCTTTTAATACCAAATCCATAGTTTTTTAAAAGTTTGTTCATTATAGAATCATGTTTTGTCTTAGGAAAAAATCTTACTCTCATTCAAAAGTGTTCTATTTACCCTGTTTCAGCAAGTTAGTTCTTATCTTAATCTGTTTACATTGCTAGAAAGTGGTTCTGTGCAGTGATATTTAGCTTGGTGTCAAAGAATTAGATAATAAAACATTAGCATTGATACTACCCAAATCCCTGCCCTCAGCAGAATTTTCTCAGGTCAGGTGACATACCTATGCCTTCTATGGTCTTCAGTCAGTTTAATTCTGCGTCCATTCAGCTCAGTGCCATCCAATTTTTCCAGTGCACTCTTCATGTCACTGTAAGATGCAAACTCCACAACCCTGTTTACCATCATGAAAAAAAGTTTCAGAGAAACTGAAAAAGTAAGGGGAACAAGTCTGGCCCCTTTTCAATCTGTTGATTCATAGCTTCACGTTTTATCTTCTGAAAGTTAATTTTTAACTTGGTTAACAGCAAAATAAGACACTAACAGTCCTAACTATCTATACTTTTCACATCTCTTTGAACATTACCATTACTTTCATCTGCAATGAGATGGAGAAAATGCAAGAAGCTACACAAACTTGCACCATCTGAGGACATATCTTTCAGTCCTCCACTAAACTGCATTCCAAAGTTGTCCAAGAAACAAAATAAACTTGCAGACTCTCCTGCCCTATTTAAGAATTTTTAACAGTGAATACAAAAATCCAGTCTTTGTACCTTTGTAGTCTGCAGAATTAAGAGTGGAGGGGTAAGTAGGTATTCCCTATAGAGGTTGATTATGTTCATTCCCCCTGACTTTGACTGTGAACCAGTGCAAAGCAGCCACAAATAGGAGGTATTTTAGCTTCAGGAGTTAGATCATAAATAATTATATGAAAGCAACTTAAAGACAGATTAATTTAACTGCTGAAAGGTATTCTCCCTTCCTTTCCTGCTTTCATATATTGTTTTCATGGTAGAGTATAGAGACAGAGTTCAATACTAAACTCCTACTTTCTGACAGTTTGTGTTCTGGGTTGTTTTGGTTTCTTTAACTGGAGAAATTTCAGCCACACCAAAGATTTGTATTTAATTTCCTTTATATCACAAGAATAATCATGCCCTTAACGATTTCAGTTAACATATAGATTTAGACACAAGTGAACTTACCCTTCATTCCTGTTGTTTCTGTGTGCATCCACATAGGTGACCTCCCCTGCCTTTCTCATGACATCTTTCAAGTCCTGCAGCAAAAGTTAACACTTTAGTCTTAAACATGACACAAATGAGTCAGCTAGCAGTAATACTGCCCTAAACCTTTCTCTGCCAGAACTGTTAAATGTTTTTCAATTTATATGTATAAAAATATACATATAATTTTAAAATAGTTTCTGAAACAGCCTATATAATAACAGCTGCATGTAGAAAAGATCCCTCATTTTACAATTACAGTGAAAAAAACACTGCTTTTAAGATAATCCTGCATCCCAAAACCAGCTGAAAACACAATGCAATACTTAAAATACCAACATGTGCACTGAAATCAAAACAGTAAGAGATGAGAAGCACCACAGTACTAAATGCAGATTTTCATAACTAACATCCCAGGTAATGGACAATCCAATATATGTGGACAAATTCATCCTATATGCTCACCTCCCCCAACTTCACAGCAAAATTACTAACAAAAAGGTGTCATTACTATCTAATCAAAAATTTTAAAGGGAATTTTTTTCTTAAGTTTCACTTGAATATCTGTCACGCTACAGTGTCACATCAACAGACATCCTTATATTAAACTGAATAGAGGCTAAACACGCAGAAACACTAAAATTACTTGCTTAGCAATAGATAAAGCACAAACAAATAATGCAAAAGGTCACAAAAAAGCTAAACATTTGTATAAGTTAAGGCAGCACTTTTACCAAACAGTATCTGGTATTTTATAATCCCAGACTACTTACCGCAACACGCCACAAGTGGCAGGTGACATAAGAAGGTACCTTAACCAAAGAGTTGCTTGTCCAATACCTAGCTGGCCAAGAGGAACTCTCTTACATGAGAAAGGCAGAGTGATGGCTCATAGCAATATGCTTCACGGAGGTACCAGAGGCCCTGAAAGCACTGGACATAGTCTCCAGTTCTCCAGAAGTGGCTAAAGAACCCGAGGATGATCTGTGCTAGCCAATCGAGATCAAACCCAGGCAAACCAAGATCTAGATCGCCAAAAAACAGGAGTGTCATAGGAACCAAAAGGAAAATTCAGAACAGGCCAAACCCTAGAATTTCAGCCACTAGAAAACCCCCAAATCTTTGGTTCTTTTTCCTCCACACAAGAAAAATGAAGGTTAACCAAATCAAGGCTGTTAGAAGAGGTTCAAAATGCACTTGGTTAGAAATACGCTTAAGGAAGAAAAGACGACAAAACAAAAAGCCAAGAAGAACTTAAGAACATTTGCCACAGAATATGAGAAAGCTTAGTTTTATTGGGCATTTTAATTAAAATTCAATAGTTTTATGTTAAAAACTGGCATATGCAAAGTAGTAATTTTCCTTGTTTCACAGGTCTTAACACAAAGAAACCCTAAGAGCAAATGAAAAATCGGCCCTATAGCACCATTTAAAATAATACTTCCAATGTCAGGATGTTTACCTGAATTTAAGATGGACAAAATTTTGGCTCTGCTCAAGTTAAGGAGTTTAATCAGACCACGACTGGTAAGTCAAAATGAAATTTAAACTGTTAATCTACATAGTTAAAATATGTAGTTAATCTACATAATTATTTCCTAATTCAGTAACTTTAGGCTTTAAAATTGAGGCTTCCACAGTCTTGCCACACTATACGCTGAATCCTAAGAATCTTCAACAGGAAATATCATTTGTAATAGCTATGTTAAGGTGATTAAGATGCTGGCATTATTGGGTAAGTGTACATGTGTTACAAAAGCTCTACATTCTCTTACTAAGAGGAATGTATTAAAGTTATTTGGTTTCATTTAACCAGCAGAACAATCAAATTTTAACCCAAGTTTACTGTTCTGGTTCACCTTAAACAGCACAAAAAATCCCTGTTGTCCTTCACAGCAAAGAAAAATACTGTGTAGGATGACCATACATAGAAAAAGCACCTATTAAAAAATACATCTTGATGTAACATAGACCCGCTTTTCTCAACTGTTTGAAAATTCACAGATACTGAAGAAATAATGAGGGTGGTTGGAAAGCTCTGATGATGCAGAAATATAAATTCCTTAAAATAAGGAGAATTCTAACAGTTTGTCTACTACTTAGAGGTGAGATTATCTATTAATGATATAGCCAACAATTTGAGGAAACCGATCTGAATACAAATTTTTGTGGCTTTTTTTAAAAAAAATATCCCAACATAACTTTTAAAGGAGACAGATGTTCTCAAAGCATGGGGATCTGGACACACCAAAGATGAAATTACATGTGTAAGTTTTAAAGCAAGGTTCTATACTGAATGTGCTTCCTAGCAGCTCAGGAATTAGAAGGGAAGAATAATGCCACTACTGTTAATGCATTAGCTATTTTCATCTGTTGTGTAAGTAGCACAGAAGTTAGAACACTACAGTCAGTATCAAAGTAGTACAGCTTCAAAACTAAATGCAGCTTGCACGTGGTTGTTAGCTTCAAATGATGTCTTTTAGGAAGGTATTAAGAAGTAAAGGCTCTTATGCTAACTTACCATATATTTAAGAGTCATTAAAACATTTAATTAGAATACTTAAGATTCACCTGTATGAAATCTGAATTGGGTGGGCTTCAGATTAAAATGTAAGTACACATAAAGCCATTATAAATATTCACAAGTAAAAGTAAGTTACAGAAATGCTGATTTTTTTTCCAACTTATGAATTTAACACTAAACACGATTTATTCTCCTTATCACTCCACTATAGCTTACTTCTCTGGTCCCTGCTGTCATTTCCAAGTGACAATCTCTTCATAAATGTAACTGCATAGCATACTGAGAAGATATTTAGATTAAATCCACTTGCTCATCACATCAACTCAGTTGGTTTTTTTTTTAGCTATTCAATAATTAACACAACTGTACAATTATGAACCCTTTGAACCTGTCATGCAGAAGATAAAACTTAGTTCAACTGTTTACCTGCATGGACTGCACCCAAACTCTTACAAAACACATCAGCAGAGCTCCAGGCAAGCCAAGCAGCCTCCTCAGGAGGAAGTAGCTTCAAGACTGAGGCTTTGAATATTCAACTTGTTCTACTGCATCTTTCAGTACATTAATTAAAGTACCTTTATTCAAAGAATATAAAGGCTAATGAGCAAGACTAAACTCCACTGTTCACTCACCTTTTGTAAGTAGAGTCTGTTGCTATGCCCTTAAAAAATGACCTTTCTATAGACTGTATACTACACAGAACACAACTAAAGGAATTGATTATATGGCTATTCTGTTAAAGGCCAGCTAGATATTAGCAAAACATTAGCAAGGAGTGAAAAAACAAACAAAAACAAAAGGTGGTAAAAAGCTCCACATGACAAATACTGAAAGTTTGTTTTCTTAAAAAATAGTATCTACAGTAAGCATACTTGACATGAGTTTTCTTAAAATGCCCTCTACTATAACCATGTATTACCAGACTTCTCAATCATGCATCAGGTCACAAAAGTATTTTGCAAAACATAAGAGAAGACCATAAATTTCACTCAAAACAAAGACACGCACTTCCAGGTGTAACAATACAAAAGGATGACATGACATTTGAATTAACACTATGCTTCAGTATTTTAGAAACAATCTAGACTCTTCAGAAAGTTTTATCAGCTAGTAAACACAAGTAAGAAAGAATAGATTTCCAACTACAAAATCTAGTTATAGAACTACTTGCATAGCTATGAAATGAAAGACTTCTTCAAGTGCTGGAATGCTAATTTTTAGCAATTACTGAAGCTTCTTTTCTTGTTTTTTGTTCAAGTTAAATATTTATGATGGCTTTATTAAGAAATTAAGCTAAAAGTAGTCTACTTACAGGGTAGTAAAATGAGGTGTAAAAACAAGAAGATGCCAACTCACCTGCCAGCTGATACGGGATGAAAGGTTTTCAACGATGATCCTGTGTTCAGTACGAACAGGAGGTCCATACCGGCTGGAAGAATTCAAAGGAAAAAAAAAAAAAAAGGAAAATTTCTCCAGTAAGGAATTTAGAACTTAAGAAATCTGACATTTTCTACAGTTTACTGAAAGATTTAAGTAATTTCCTTGTTACTGGATTGCAGACTTGATTTTCCCTAGGCAAGAATATATTTAAGACTTCACTACAAGAAGGAAACTGCTACACGGGGATTAAAAAGGATTTTGATGAAGAACTTTTTACCAAGGCAGTTAATATAGCTGCCTTTTTTATCAGATACACCAAAATAAGTACCTAGTAGAATGAAAATAACGTAGATAGATTTAGTTTAATTTTGGTATTTGACCTGCTTGGCTCACATATAGTTTTGGGGAATATTCATGGAAAGGACAGTATTTTTTTCTATCTTTTTTTAAAGTGAAAAGCATTCTGCTTCATGTCAGGGAGCTAGAAGGCACAACTTGAAGGCATCTTAAGTTCATGTTTCTAAATTCCAACTAACTTGTTAATATTTTTAAATGCCACCATGATCTATGTTAGGGGTTTCTTTGGATAGAAATATTCCTATTGCAGTAAGATAAGAGCTAATGAATGGTTTGTCCTGAAATAACTGTGGCAGTTTACTGTTCCTGAATGAAAGCTGATGTTTTCAATTTAACAAAAAATTAAAGACCCTCTCAGAAATGAAAATGTGGCTTGAAAATATTCATACAGGAGAGTAAGACATCTGGAAAGCATGAACATCTGAAAAGAATATCCTTGCAAGTCATTTCCATTCTAAATCCTAGTCATTCTAGAACAGAAAGGGATTTGAGAATTACAGAAAAAGGTATGCCAGTCTTTTGGTAAGTAATGCAGGATTCTAACAATGACAGTACTTTGTATTACCAGAAAAAAGAATCGAGAGCACTGACCTTAGAGAAAATGATTCTCACCTTCTCCCACAGAAACACAATCCTAAATTGTGTGTATTGATTTGTACACTGAAGCACAGGCAATTTCATTTCAGTGCATACCTCAAAGTGTCCCAATTTTTTTCAGAACATCCATATCTTCCACGTATTTAAACAGAGGTCCCAGAGTCACAAAAGTGGCAGGCTGAGTCTCATTTTTCCATTATAGCAAACCGCAGTCTCTTCCTGTCTGGCACTGGCAGTCTGACGTCATGAACATGACTACAACGTCAGATGCCCACGACCTTCAATCACACTTCCTACTTTACAAGTCCACTTTTAGCCTGGACCTCGGACCAATTATACCGCATCAAGGTTACTGCCACTAAAGAAAAAATAATCTAATTAGCATACTTTCATATGCAAATTAGATGTTCCAGACACTGGTTTTGTAACTGGAAGCAATTCTGACTTTGAAACAAACACAAGAGTTTATGTCCACACTTCGTCTTGCTTTCAAACTCTACTCTGCATAGGCCACAGCTATAAATGTTTCTACAGAGTAAACTTATCCATATATATTTACTTTACACAGGTAGATATAAAGATGTAGTGAGTTGTCTGGTGGAATATACGCAAATCTGCAGAACTTTCACTGCAAGCTGGTGCAAGGTTCACCACTGGTTCAAATCACTGCAAGTGAACAACTCCACAAATACTGCATGTCCGAGCTATGTCCTGTTTTTCAAATTCCACTGCTAGACAGATTCTCCTTTAGCAAGGCACCTGCTTGGTCAGCAAACTTAGTCAATTGGTATTTAAACACTTCTGCACGTGTTAGTATCTTGTGCCCTAGCACTGCTCCTTTTCTAGGCTGTGCTGATCTAAGTATTTTGATAACCATACAACCGGAAATATGAAAGCTTGGTTAGACAGTAAATACCCTGAACTACTGCTCTACAATGATTCTTCTTAGCATGTAAGTTCAATTTGATGACAAAAAGCCTGAACAGAGAAGTCTGGCATTTTTCTCGACTTGGTGTTAAAAACAGCCAATACCACTGCAGCAATACTCCTTCATATCACTTACACAAAGTAGGAAGCAAGACTAATGGAGTACCTACAATATGGCAAAGGAGCATTTCATAATAGGCTTGTGAACCTCAGCAAGACAGTTAAATAGCTTTAAAATCCACACTCTCCTCCACCAGAGAAGGCAAATAATAGTAATGGACCTACAAAGTTTGAGAACATATTTGTGAAGCTGTACAAGGAAACAGTGCTGGATCCCTAAATCACAAGAAGAAAACAGTATTTCACTGCAGTTTTTCACTTACTGTGCTGGGAGGAAACAGAGCCCAGACCACCTACCTAGATCCACTCTGCGACTGGTAATAACTGAACCGTTGTGAGAACCTTCCCCTTCCTCTTCGGGCTCGAGCATGCTCAATTGTAACCCTTGTGATAGGAACGAAACAAAACAAGCACATGAAAAAATAAGCCATCAAACTTTAAGTATTTGACATTGACTTAAAATCTTTCACAACTGGAAGCACATGTGCACAAACAGGAATTATCTTGCCCTTGCAATGTCTGATTTATAACACAATCACTGGCATTTCTTAAAGAGCTAGACCAGTGGTTTTCTCTTTTCTCATTCATCTCCCTCAGACTTTTCACGAAAATTGTCACAGGTCTGTAGATCAGACTGAAACACTTGAATTTGTTTAACCAGAGCACAAGAGTAATTGCAGAGAGAAAAGGGCAGCAAAATAAGTTGCAAAAACAAAATGACCTAAATTCCAGCTTCCACAATCACAATAAAAATTAGGTAACATACAATGACCATAGTCCACATTGCTGCAAACTGCAATCACAGTAAAAATTACTGTAACATACAATGGTCATAGTCCACATTGCTGCAAACTGAAGAGCAACACTGCAAATGATGACAGGCTTATCAGCTTATTTTCTGGTCAAGAGAGAAATAAGTTCAATTCACCCTTACTAATATTTCTAATGACAAGACCCTGAGTTAGCCTTGAAAGAGAACTAAGTGCAAGTAGAGAAAACAGTCAGCCCTGCTCCAAACCACTCCTCCACTAGTTCCAAGGTAATCTTTGCCTTATAGAAGACTATAGCCTGAATCACAATGACCGTCTTTGAAGTTACAAAAGGTATATCCCGCTCACAGAGTCAAAAGAAAAGAGTGTCAGAGCACAAGCTAATAATACACTGCATTTGAATGCAAAGCACTTTTTCTATTCTTAGGGAAAATACGGTATCACACTTACCTTTCATCACACAGTTCTTTACCATTTAGTTCATAAATTGCATCATCAGCATCCCTGTGGTCTTCAAATTCCTAGAAAGAAAATAGGAATAAAAAAGTATTTTCCCTCACAGTATACACAAATACTAGTAAGCATGTTTTCTTTATAAATTTTACATTTCTGCACACGGTATCACCCAGAACTTTGAACAAGGAAGCAAATACGTAGGACATTTATGACTGGAAAGCAAAGATCTTCATATTCAAGACCGTTTCTTCTCCCTCCAGCCCACAAACTCCTTTTGCCTCCCTCAGTTGTTTCAGTTAACTATTGGCAGAACCTAAATAAAATAAATCAATTAAATTACCTGATTTACTACAGAAATATCTAAAATACTTTTGGGGAGAGGTGGGAAGAATTACTTCAAGGGATACAGTTTAAAACACAGCCCTACATACAGGGAAAGCCTACATAACAACATGAGCTGATCAACTGCAAACAAAAGCAGGATATTTGTACACTCCCAAAATCCTCTTAAGAGTTCTATGGCTGATTCAGTTCTTACTGAATTGGCAAAGAAAGAGTAAACCAGAAAAAAAGCCCTTCTGATTTTTTTCTGAGTGAATTCATCTTACTAGCTGGGCAAAAAGCTGCCCTTGTAAGAAGAGTATGAAACATAAGCCTCTCTTCAGTACTGGCCACCTGCAGGTCCAGATTAGCTATAACATGCATAATTCCATATAGTGTTCTAACGGAATCTCTCACTTCGCTTTTGGCAGAAAGGCTGCTTTAGTCAGCCCGAGAAGCCTTGCCCACTATCCAGCCCACTGGTTCTTGGCAAAGCTGCTTGTACAGCTCTGCAGGAAACTAGGTCAAGAAACCTACCCAGATGAAAAACAGCACACTTTGTGCAGGAGGTGAGGTGAAAAATACTGTTATTTTTCAAGGAGATCAGCTTCCTGGGTAGGTTCATTATATGGTTTAACAACTGCAGCAATGCCATGTGAAGCAAGGGAGCAAAGGAAAGAAATAAAGCAGAGAGAACAAGCAGCTGGGCAGGGACTGCTTGAAGCAACAGTGTAAATGAAGAGAAAAAAATCGTGGAACTGCAGCTTCTGAGTGATGAACAAAAAAGAAGCTTCTCAAGTTAAGAATGTGTTTGCATAACCATAAACTGCTTCTCAGAAGCAATGCTGGCTCAAGCAATCTTCCCCATTCTGCACTGAAATTTGTTTCACTACAAAGTGAAACATCACACATCCTTGCATGATGCTGCAAAGACTATTCTGGGAAAATTTAGGTCCAGCATTTAAGAGTATCAATAGTTGGCACCTACAACTCCCATTATTTCAGCTAGTTTCTAACAAACTGAATGTCTGCAAGTCTATCTAGCTTTATGATCTGAAGTTTGAAAACATGATGCCCTGAAATCTACAAGATCTAAGTAGATAAAATCGGTTTCACAAATCAAGCAGTGATTTCAATTAAGCACAATGCAACATGCTTTTAACACTACAACAATCACTTGGGTTTGTAAGATGCTCTATAAATACAGATCTTAAATAACCAAAACCAAAGATGAACAGACAACACATGGCAAGTGAACTGCCACAAATGATAATGCCTTCAATGTGTTTATAAATTACAAGGATGACAGGATCAAGGGCATCCTCACCAATTTTGTGCCTGACACTAAAGTGGGAGGAGAAATAGATATACCAGAAGGAAAAACCAGCCCACAGAAAGACCCTGACAGGCTGAAAGATAAGGCAAAGAAGAATCACAAGTTTTAACAAATGAAACATGAAGTGCTGCACCGGGATTAAGATAATCATAAACAGCAGAATGGGCTGGGGGCTGAGTGGCTGAAGTGTAGCTCTGCTGAAAAGGACATGAAAATCCTTGTGGAGAGTCAGCTAAGCATGAGTCAGCAGTGTGGCCTTGCTAGAATGAAACCAAACCGTGTCCTGGGCTGCATAAGTAGGAGTACAACCAGCAGACCAGAGGATCCAATTATCCCACCCTACCTGGCATTTGTTAGGCCATACCTGGAACACTGTGTCCAGTTTTGGTCCCTCCAGCTCATGAAAGATATTGAAAAATTGGGATGAGACTAGCAGAGGGCAACCAACACTGATCAGAAGGCTGGAGAACAAAGAAAGGCTGAGGGAGCTGTTTGTTCCGCGTGAAGAAAAGGCAGCTCCAAGGGGATCCAGTCAGAATCTTCCAAAACCTAACACAATTACACTCACAACAGAAATTATTTCCTCATGTGGGTGCACAGTAACAGGATGATAGGTATAGTTTTGTTCAGGTGTAAGGAAAAAAATTTTATCCTGAGAACAATTAAGTTTTTTAGATAAAGCTCTGAGACAATTATTCAGGTTTATTATTGAGCTTTGAAAAGAAAATGGTTCCGCCTAGGAACTAGAGAAGAGAGGAGGGAGGACTGACTGACTCGCTTACAGGCAGAAGTTGTTCCTGAATGAGTCAACAACCCAGCCCAAGAAGAGAAGAGGAACACTCAGGGAAAAGGAGATTAAGAAATAGCGGCAACTGGAAAGAGCACTCTAAATAAACGCAGGCTCACATCTAGATCACTCATGTACCTCCGGACTTTAAGAGACAGGTATTTACCTACTGGCAGTCAACAGGAAGTAGCTCATACTGCAGTGTAACCAGGACCCAGCATGTGTAGGAGTTAAGGAGCAGTACTCATATGAAATTAAAGTAGGCAAAGCCTCTTTTTTGTTCTTTTCCCATAATTTCACTCAAGGGACTGATCTTGGCAGAAAGAATGGCATGTAAGCCTGCCATAGCGCAAGGACAGTATCAACCTTTCCAGTTTGCACTCAGTGCTGCAGAACACCTTCTCAGGAGACAATATTTAAGAAATAGGCTGATCCTGAGTAAATCTGGGAACCCACGAAGCTGCAGAATTTGGACAACAGTTTAGGAGCATAGAGCTCTAGAAAGCAGTGGTAGGAAACTGAGATACAATGAACCATCTATTTCTTTTAATAGTCTAACAGCCACATAGACCCTGTAAACATGTACTGATGGTGAATATGACTCTCTTTAGCTGCAAGAGTTAAAAGATGTGCTGCTTGAATCCACCGGCAAGCACCTATTACACCTGTTGTCTTAGCCAATTACTTTGCTCTTAAGTCACACCATTATGCAGAGATATGAGCAAGCAGACTATAAAGAGTGAGACAGGAATATAAGTAGTTCTGTATAAACTTTTCTCCAGGTCAGGACTGTCAAATTTTGTACAGGATATTTATACAGTCTTCAGAAACAAGGGATAAATTTTAAATTCATGAAAAACTTTGATCAAACTACATATTTAATGTAGCTAGACTATTAAGATTTTGAGCAAAACTTGGCCAAAACTGTAATCCCAAATTTTGAAAAGCAGTCTGAAATGTATATTAGTATTTTTCATTTCCCATTACAACTATTATTCTCTTAACCATTTCTCTTCCTTGACATCAGCCTAGCAAGGGTAGTACCTGCAAGCAAGAGAAAGGAAACCAAGGTTATTACTTACCACAAATCCAAATCCATTTTTCAGGTGGATTTCTCGTATGCGACCATATCCTTTGAAGAATTTCTCCACATCCCGTTCACGAGCACGTGAGCTCAGGTGTCCAACAAACACACGGCAGCCACTCATCTTAAGGCTGATACTAAGAAAGAAAACAGCACCGTTTATCAGATTAACAAACTTAAAATAGGGTGATTAAGATCACTTTTACATCTCAGAAATCTTGGTTAAATAGGATTTGATTTTACTGTCCCCAGGTATACATATTAAAAACCCAATTCTCTACGGCCAGAGAAGTGATAAAATCCTGTCTGGCTGACTTCTAGCAGAACCTACACAGAAATCATCATTTTGTCCTTTTTAATCATGTAACTTAAAAACTTCTTGTATCTGAAATAATGTTTTTGTTTGCTGTTAGACTAGTAAGATTTTAGTATCACAAAGCATGAAAAAAAACCCCAACTCTACAGCCTCAAAGATTAATTTACTGGGCTAGCAGCAGTCGGATTAAAAAAAAGAACAAAACTTACGCTAATCATTGAAATAACAACATAAAACTTTTGCTTTCACGTGGAAGAACCGCTGCAATAAAAGTTGTATTAGCATATAAAAGATATATGGTAGTCATCAAACTATGTCCATTATCAGTAACCATAAAAACCTTATTTTAACAGTCTGTGAGGTTTGGAAGAAGAAAAATTTTTTTCATTATGAGATTCAACAATGACAAAAATTAAAAAAGGCTATTTTGGACATTCATATTTTCAAAACTATCTACTGATCCAGGATACATAATTTGAGGCATTTTATGAAAACTCCATTATTTACCTTGAGGTGTCACTTTTTCACTTTATGTGATTTAGAAATTTTTAAGTTTTTGTAACTGGAAAATATTATTTGGCTCACTCAGTGAGCTTGTTGTCATATAATAAAGGAAGAATCCAAGCCCTACATACTGGACATATGATGGGATCTTGCTTTAAAATGGGATCTTGCTTTCAGCTAGGCTCTGAAGTAGGCAGAGTAAACAAGCAACATATGTCAGCTATGAGAGTAATTCCAGTCAATTTGGATGCAGTATTTTGAATTGGTGTGGTTTATCTTCTCTATTAATGAACACCCATTAGGTTTCTATTGATTAGTTTCTTTACTCAGACTCGCTGTGCCATCAGAGAAGTGCCAAAATTTTGGAAAACTGAGAACTGGGCTTTTTATGGGGCGAGGGGTTGAACTGTGACAATACACACTTCGACTCACTTCAGACATTCTCGAACGTCCTGAGGTGATGGCTATTTATTTAATCGCTTTCACGTGGAAAGTTTTGTGCTTCCTCCACAACGCTGCCCTTTGTAGCCAGTCCCTCCTTTGTGCTCACACGTGCATTTTAATGCCCACACAGAAATCCGGTTCGGTGGGCTGGTTCAGCTCCCTCACCAAGTACCCAGTCTTCCAACATATGGTTTCCCTGGCGCACCCTTACCACGCAAACGCTGGCAAGGCCAGCAGTGGGTATTAAGGGTAAGACAAGCCCTTGCAGAAAAAGGACAGCCTTACGTAACTGCGTGCTTTAAACACGGCAAGAATAGTCACTTTGGCAATAGCGCTCATTTTGGGAACAACACAGATTTAAAAAATTGAAACGATTGCGTAGCTGCTGTTCAATATTTGCACTTGTAGGAAAACAAGGTGGGGAGAACAATCGCATTAGGAACATGGGGTGAGTGGGTGGAACCCACCACCATTGAAACTGTTACGGCGGAAGACGAGCGAACAACCCGTCTGCGCGTTATTTACTCGAACATCAGGGAGCACAATGGATGCGGGATCTGTATTTAACACCTGCAAGGCGCGCAGCTTCGCCCGGTGTTCCTATCGCAATCCAGCCGAGCTCGCTCGCTGGCGGCTCACGAGATGCGGAAAAGCCGTCGGGAAGCGCGGCCCAGCGGCAAGCGGCCATCTGCTCCTCCTTTCTTTCGAGAGGCCGAGCCAGGCCTGCCGCCTGCCCAAGGCAGGAGGGCCCCGTCCGCGGGCCCGCCGCCACCGCGGCGCCGGCCNCGGGATCGTCCCGGTCCGGGGCCCGCCCCGGGCACGCAGGGAGCGGTGCGGGAGCGGGGGGTCACGGCCCCGCCAGCCGGGCCCCGGGCCCTCCCGGGCGTGGGGGCCCCTCTGGGCAGCCTGCTCGTGCCGAACCGCCCGTGAATTTTGACCAAGACGTGGCGAAAGAAGGTGGGTGTCAATTCTGCTTAACGCGTCGGGGTGCGAGGTCGCGCGCCCGAGGGATTCCTCCCAGGTGTCACCGCTGAGCGACTCGGCCCTGCCAGCACAAGGTTTCGGATGGCAGCCGCTTGCTGCCACCTTCTCCTCCTGTCTTCAGCACGCAGAGCTGCACTGCTTTGGGTAAAACCTGCTCGGATAGAACAGTGTTGCTGACGCCAGGGGGAAACCCTGGGTGAGGAAGAGGGGCTGGTGAAGATCCAGGATTGTGTGGCAGAAGCAGTCTGTCCATGCACGAACAGCACGCTGTTTTCCTGGTTTATGAGGGTCAGGTGTACTCACTTCACGGAATTCTTGCAGTGTAATTAATGACATTTTACAGTATGGCGATCAAGATAAAAATTGTTACCCATTTCTTCAGTGTAGTATTAAGTCTTCACTGTCCAAATACTTAAAACATAATGACAGTTTGGTTTGCCCATTTTTTCCCCTTGTCTGACAGCATCGTGTCTGGATTTCCTGCTTTAACTTGAAGTTAATGTCTAAGTTACATTTATGATATTGTATGTTAGATTCAGACCATTCAAATTTGCTGCCCTCTAATTACTATTTAGAATGGAGATAACCTATACATTCAACATCCATATAATAAACAGAATCTTTTAGGTGGGAAGTAACCCCTTGAGATCATCTGGCCCAATCCCCCAAGCTTGCCAGGACCGGGTCCAGTCAGCTTTTTAATATCTCTTCAGACAGAGGCCTCACAACCCCTCTGGACAACCCCATCCAGTGTTTGACGACCCTTCGGGTAAAAAAAATGTTTTCTCGTGTTCAGATGAAATGTCATGGGTTTCAGTTGTCAGTGGATGCTACTGAGAAGAGTGTGGCTCCCTCTTCCTCATTCTCTCCCACCAAGTATTGAGACACATTCAGCCTTCTCCAGGCTGAGCAATCCCAGGTGTCTCCACCTCTCCATATATGAGAGGTGCTCCAGTCCCACAGTCATCTCTGTGATCCCGTGCTGAACTTGCTTCATGAAGTCCATGTCTGTTTTGTGGACACAACGCTCCAGGTGTGGCCTCACCAGTGCTGTGCAGAGGGGCAAGATCAGCTCCCCTGACCCTCCAGCACTGCCCTGACTAATGCATCCCAGGATGCTGTTGACTTATGTCACAAAGCAGATGATGTGAACTCTTATTTAGTAAGACAATGGAATGTGACAGGTGAACACAGCTAACTATGATTAAAAAAGAAAATGTGGGTAGCTGTAGCTGGTGCAAGTATGTCTTACAACTTTGAATACGATGTTCAGTTGTAAGGCTGTTTTACTTCTTTATTTGATAAGACTGTCCTGGACACTCAAAATGGCAACACTGTGACGACTTTCTGTGCAAATTCTGTGTCGGTGGTAGAGCTGGACTATTACAGGAGCAGCAGCAGAGTCTCTGCACGTGTGCCTGTGTGCTTGAACTGCTGCTTTAAGAAGCACAGAAGCAGAAAAAAACTCCTTAGGTGGCAGTCTTGGAATGGTATGGGAGTAATAGGGAGTGGAGTTACTGGCAATAATAAAGAAAAGTCATGCTAGAAGCCCAATTAAAGCTTTTTCAGTTTTATCCTGCATCTCTGAAGCCTCTGGAATCGTGTCAGTGGGAAAGAAAGTGGCTGTGCCTCTGGAACGCCGCTCTGGCTGTTCTGGTGGTGCCTGAGCTGGGCTGGAGTCCTGCTTTGCCTTTCTTCGTTGTGGACAATCTGCATGGGTGGTAAAAGGCATGAAATGTATCATTAGGTGACTCTGCAGCATTGCCTGTAGAGTGTGGGTAGTGTTTC
The DNA here is from genome assembly GCA_013396755.1 of Sclerurus mexicanus. Classification (NCBI taxonomy): domain Eukaryota; kingdom Metazoa; phylum Chordata; class Aves; order Passeriformes; family Furnariidae; genus Sclerurus; species Sclerurus mexicanus. The sequence continues at coordinate 1,551,879 of VWZF01000451.1, read as the reverse complement.
TGGAAGCTATCATGCACAAAATCAACTTTGGTAATAAAGCACAAGAAGACTGGTCTCTCAGAAGCACATCTGAAAGCCCACTGGGAGGTATTAGTGTCCTGACTGCGCACCTGCATATATAAACAAATACTTATCTGGAATCAGGATACTTAAAAACCACAATCTGTTTATTGCTGGGGTAAATTAACTGCTTTCTCACTTCCCTAAAGAAGATATTTTCTCTGTGACGGAAAGCAGGGTGCTGTGGCTCAGTACCACAGATTAAATATTATGTCCTATTCAAGTAAGAAGTAGCAGGAGAGAAATTCTTCATTAAAATGATGATGATGATGATGTTTGAATGTGCTTAATAATAAAGAAGGTATAAAATGCTTTCTTAACTCTGCAGTTTAAAGTAGGTCTTGGTTTTAGGCAAATCTGTATGATGAAAGCCACAGGGTCATACAAAAAGCCACAGCAGCAATTAAAGAACTAGGGGGATGGTCTTGGAAAAGGCTTTAAATAGTTGTAGGATGACTGCAGCACTTAGACTGGAATGTGGCAGAGCTGGGCCTGGTTTACTGCTCCACTGTGAACCTTCCTGAGGATCACAGGCAAGACACTTCTGGCTGGAGACAATAACCACTCAGACAATGACCCTGCAGCACCTAACAGCCATCCGGAAAGAATCCAATCCAAGAGCTAGAGCTGTCTTGTACATAGTACCTGAGAACCAAAATTGCCCATGTGCCAGCACATGAGTGAAGAGCTGCTAAGCAGCACTGGTGCCCTTGAAACATCCTGCCCCTGATCAGTATGAATGCACCTCTCCGCAGCTGGGAAACCAGAGCTTTGTCCCACTTGAGATTCACAGCATGGACTTGTCTCAAAGAAGAGTGCCAACATCTGTTCCTAGCGAGGACTAACTAGGACTTGTTATTTTCTTTGGCTGCCAAAAGACATGTTCAGACCAAGAGCTACATTTTGTAAAATGGCCTATTGTTTAAAATACCCATTATTCTGAAAGCTTGGGTTTTCTGTCTTCCTCAGATTGAAGATTCAGGCTCCCACCTGCCAGAGTGTTCAAACCACAGTGTGAGCCTCTGATGGTAGAGGGAGGCTCCTCTCTTTGGACTTTTGCCACTATGGAGCAGTAAACTGAGGCAGAGCAAGTGTAAGGAGAGACCTAGATGTTGGGGTCTTGGGAGAGGCATCCTAGGGCCCATTTCCCACTCTAAGGGTCTTTATCCTTTGACTGCTTAATAGAAAATACCTCTAGGGGACAGAAATGCAGCATTCTTTCTGCAAACCCATTGCCTAAGCCATGAGGATATGGGTTCATGCTTTTTCTCCTATTGCTCAAGTGCTTATTTATTTCAGAGAGAGAGAATGAGGCTGGGGAGATGCTCCCTGGCCCTGCCTATTAGGTTTCCTGATGGTTAAGGCGTAGGCCTGGGATGTATGGATTCTGAGAAGGGATGAAGCATTGAACTTGTGTTCCTCTCCTCATGTAAAGATATTTTAGGCAAATAGGCTTTTATGGAGCAAATGGGTGGCAAACCCACATCGAGACTTTGCAAAGGAAGCAGCCAGTCTTGCTGGTTTGTACTGGTCTTTGTACACAGGGTGAGATTTGTGGCCCCAGTGATGCTGGGTGTTTGCGAGGGGAGTGCTTGGACCCTGAAGTCACAGGGGACCAGGTGTCCAGTAGTTCCAGTGGCCTGCTCCAGACCTGCAGCAAAGCAGAAAAATAGCTGTGCACAAAAGGCTTAGGTGCAACAAGGTAAAACCTAATGAGCAATACTTCCAGACTCAGGCAGCAGCTGAACAGAGACTGGATTGCAATTGTAAATACAGGCTCTGCAGTTCTACTTTCTAGTCGTATCTAGCCCTTCTCCTCCAGTGTGCCTTCTTTATCTGCTCAGTGGGAAAAATACTAGACATTTACCACAGCAGTAGTGAGAGATCATGCTTTTCCAGACAGCATGAGGATCAGGGCCACTGAGGTATGATGATAGCTAGAGTTCCTGGAATGCTTGCTGGGTCACCAGGATATGAACTACTGACTAATGGCAGGAAAGTGTAAACTCCCTGAGAAGACTTGCTGAGAAGAGATAAGACTGTGAGGTAGTGCAGTTTCTGCCAACATATTTTCTTGCATGTATGTGCCAGAAATCAAAGCAGAGAACAAAGCTGAGAAACTATTTCCTGATTGTTGTATGGTGTTCAAAGACACAGGAAGAATCCGTTTCAATATTTTATGGGTGAGATGTAGCCTATAATGGTTCTGAGTCCTCAGAATATAGAAAAGATTATTTTTCTCCTTGCATTTTAAATTGCTGAAATTTAAATCTACATGAAGTAGCCTTAGAAAGCATCCTTCCCTGTGCGAGGTGCAATCATCCAACTTTATCCATCGCAATGGCTGACTTCTCTACTGACTGCAGCACTGACCACATTTTCTCAGTGCCTAAAGGGGAATGTTCTGATTACTTGTTTGCATCAGGATATGTCCTAGCCTTTGCTAATCTATGTTTGTTATGCTAAGACTTTCCCAGCAGCTTAGAGATAATGCAATGGATTTTAAGGGTTTACACAGTAGCAACTCTTTCAGTAGCCAGAGTCACCTCAACAGTTTAATCAATCCAACAGGATTAAGATTCCTTCGTACTTGGCTACGACAAGGATGGGAAAAGTCTGTCCTGCCCCAGCATCTGTAGCACAAGTAATGTTGTACAAATAATCTTGTTATGGTATGAAAATTGTACCTGCATTCTGGTTTCTTAACAAAGTCGTTTTAGTTTGAGCTGTCCCTTTTCACAGCCATTACAAACACTCACCCTCTCTTTATTCCTTGCCCTCTCCATTATTTTCCTGATAAGACCAGTAAGTCTGAATCATCTGGATGGAATCTCCATGGATATATGAATACTTCTTTGAAACCAAGTTCATTCAAGGTTGCAGACCAGTTTCCTTTCATTGTCTTCTGAGACTCCTGGCTCTGCTCCTCCACTCTGCTCCAAACCAGATGCTGGCAGCACTGAAGATATGCACAGTCACAAGATAGATATGAGAGGCTTTTGGAAATGTGGCTGACATTCTGGCAGGCAAGACAGACCCATGTTGCTTGAGCACTGAAGAGTTTTTTGCCCCTATACTGTCAAATAGTCAGGGTGAAGCAGGTACTGAAATCTCAGCAGCCAAAGAAATCAACAGGCATGAAAGAAATTTCTTAATTTCTTAGAAAAGCATTATTTCAATTTCCATGCCTGAAAATAGAGAGTATGACAGACTGACAAAAATGGTTTACCTGTTATTGAAAGGTGTGAGCTTAAAGTGGATTGTCTGCTGCTTCTGTTCTTGGCAGAGGAAGGGGCAGTCACTGAGCTGCAAACAGCTGCTTCCAGAGATGAATTTCATCAATGCTGATGTTGTGACTTGGCTAAAAATGGCACGTTAGCTGCAAAACCATGCAAAAGCTGTTTTCAAATTTCAGCATACTAAGTGCCAGAGACTGTTAGGCCACACGATTGCAAGATAAATCTTGTCCTACATATGAGGAAGGTGAACATCTTGCAGCATCCTAGCACTCCTCCTTGTGAGGGGTGGGAACAGGGAGGCTTTATCTACAGCCAAGAGAGAAAGACCAGGTACGTAAACTCTAGCCAGTTTGCCAGAGGTTGTGCTACTCGAGAAGAAATACCAATATATTTTAGACACACCTACTGGCAATATCTTTGACTCTGTCCAACTAATCAGAAGCACAGGCAAGACATTTCCGGTGCTGTTGACACCTCGGCTTCACCAAACGATGCAGTGCTGGGGTGCCAATGGAGCGATGGTAGCAAGGCTGGAGCCCACACGCTACACTGCCACCGATCTGTGGTTGAGCAGTGCTGAGCCACCTGCTTTCTGTCTCATGAAACTAGGAATACTTACACCCCGCTGGGGTTTTGTGTGAAACCTGGTCACAGTGCAATGCTGCCACAGCTCAGTGAAATTTTGTAAAGACTTCTGGAATTTCCAAGCACAGACTTGGCAGAGTGCTGTCACCAGGATCGTTCAAAATAATTTGGCTCCATTCTCACAGTGGTAGCAGACCTGGGCCTGAGGTGATGGCCTAAGGTGCAGCTATGCTCTTTTTCCAGCCCTTTTTCAAAATAACATGGATTTTTACTCCAGACAGCGGTCATTTAATAACCCAACAGATATTCCCCCCTGCCCTGCCAATTTTATAATTTAAATAAATAAAGTCTTAAAAATATGTATCATTGCATCTCCTGGGAGTGGGTACAACCCAGAGACCCTCAATTTTTTTGACAATGCAGAAGTCCTTTTCAGGTGCCACAAACCAAGGACAGGACAGCTACTGTGGAAGAGGTTTATCAAAGCAAGGCAATAGATATTCTGAGGCAAATTTCAATACAGATTATCTGCTCAGGCCTGTAGCCATCCTCTCTGCTGTTTTAGCTTTCAAAGAGATAACCTCCGCTATGTCCATTAACACATGGCAATAGAATCACCATCCCGCATCTTTGAAGAGGTCAGTCCCATTTGTAGCAACATGGCAGTGATGTAGCTGAAAATGAGCCTACAGTGGATTAAATACTGATGTGGCTGCAAGTCTTACATTACTGATAACTCATATCAACCCCTCCAGGCTTCTCAGTATCATGGGTTTCAACACAGCAAACCCAGCTTCAGCTCAACTCCAGCCCTCGTTAACAATGCAATTACAGGCAAGGTATATAAACTATCTCTTCTTAAACATTTGAAGATGAACTGTGATGAGTGCAGTCCGGCGTTGACTATGTATGAAGCTAAAGGGCATTTATTAATGTTCTTCCTGTGTAAACTCATTATCCAGCCTACAGGAGAATGCAGACCTTGGTGTCTCCTGTAAGCAGTGTGGTAGAAGACATTAGTACCCCCTCTCCCAAATACAGTAGGCAGATACTGTCAGGTTGCGATATGTCACAATATGCTGCTGTGATTTTTACTGTGTCCTACTAAAGGTCAGGAATAAACCACAAAGTTGTGCTGAACCCCAGCCCACCACGTGCAATGCCTTCCTCAGGACTTAGCTAGTTACACCTATAAAACACTGACTTGAAACACGTAATGAAGCAGTAATGTGGTTTTTGCTCCTGACTGTGTTTCCTAAAAAAGTAGGAGGACAGGAAATGCACCTGTAATATGAGATGGCTGGAAGGGATTAGCTGCTTCCCTTTGCTGATTTTCAGGCACATGACTCACTAAAGGTCCCGAAGGAGTTGTTCTTAAGGCTTGTTTCTTTTCTATGTCCAACAGAAGGATGATCTCTAGAGGAATTTATGATGTCAGAAGATGAGGTATCAAAACCAGCGAGATATTCAATGCTGAGCATGAAACAGTGGATGAATTTTTCATACAAGTTTCAAGATATGGTGGTTGGTTGTGCAGATCTAGTAACTAATTCCATGCTGGTTTTTAAGGAATAATATTGTTCCTAGAGATGTGGGTGTATTGGGGATTTAAAGTGATCATAAAGCTGTGAAAATTCTACTACCATTCAGTAAGAATGAAAAGGTTATGGGGCAGGAAAGTATACCTTTAAAAGTACTGTCATTTCAATTATAAACATTAATTTTGGATTTTCTTCATCATGTTTTTTTAACTAAGTAGGATTAAATGATTTCACTATACAAATGAATAAAGTCTAGAGTTGTTATCACAAGAATTTTTTAATATGGTTTGTGACAAGCAATATCAAAGTTATCAACTCTCAAGCTTCATGTTTTGAAACCAGAAAAATCTCAGCAACAAAAAAAAGTTGTGCACTGATAACATAGGAGGCGTATTGTAATTTTTAATTAAATATGAAAACATGAGCTGTGTACATTATTTTTTCCCTAGAAAACACAGCAATTTCAAAAGTTTATCATAAAATATCTTCATGAAATGAGTGAACCAGCAAACACATGCACTTGTGCGCCTTCCCCCCTCCCAAGATAAACGTGATAAGAGAGACATATGCAAATGTAATAGTTAACAGAACATGTGGAATTTTGTCATAGTTTGGTTCTTTTTGGAAAGGATGGAATGTAACATTGTGCTTGACTTTCTATATCACAACAAAAAATATTTGGTGCAATATTTTAACATTTTCTTTTTAAATTTCAATCTGGTGGAGAAAAATACCTTTTCTATAATAAAATAAGTCTGTTCTTTTTAAAACGTAACTTTTTTGCACAAAATAATTTTGTAAACTGTTATTTCAAGGGCAAGGTAGGCGGTGCCATGTCAATGTCCTCCCCCCCTACTTAAAAACGTGATCGGTTATCTGAAGCAAAACAGGGTAACACAAAAAAGAGCGGAGCAGAGCAGAGGTTGCTTTGCAAAGAGAAAGTAGGGTGTGTTGGACGGGGGAGAGGGGAGGGAGCGTGTGGTGGGAGAGAAAAAAAAGTTAAAGGTCACTTTCGCCATAGAGCGCTGTGGAGAAGGACATGTAGTCCAGGGCACCGGGTACAGCATCACGGCCATTGTAGGGTGCCATTCTCGCAATGCAATATTCAGCTTGATCAGGAGGCAGCTCCCGCCGTAATTCGTCCACAGTGATGTAGTTCTGCAACGTGGACAAACCATAAGGCAATCATTACTTTCAGAAAACTGACCTTCCTCAGAGGAACAACCACCCCCACTCCCACCAGGGCAATAGACAACATTCAGGGACAGGGCCCCAACAGCTACTCTGGGGATGTACACCCACACAGGGAGCTGTCCGCGCTTATGCCTTGGGGGGACATGGACTCGCTCCCTACCATATGGACAAGGAAATGGTTTTTACACTAGAGAGAAAACTTGTTTTTGCAGGAGAGATGCCAGTGCACCTAAAGAAAAGACTTGGAGGTAAGTAAGGTAAGTTGCTCATGTAAGACTGTGCCTTCCTACTGACAGATGAAGTCCTGCAAGCAAATGGGAGGAAGCAGTAATTTAATTTGGATGCTGTTCCTCACCAGCAGCACCTAACAGCTGCTTGTGCCATTCCCTCTCTTCAGAGCAAGGAAAGGGGACATCCCCACTAGCTCTCGCTGGTGGCACCAATGCAGGCAGCAGACAAGCAAACACTTTGTACGGCTTCCACAGTTCCAGCAACAATCCTTGCCTTTCACTGCGGACATTTTTAATAAGCAAGCAAAACTTATAGAAATTCAGCTTCTGGAGATTTATTGCACTGAGCTAAGGTAGCTTGGTTTCTCTCCGTGCAGTAGGCAACAGTAGTTGCCTGTTTGCTAATCAGTGTGTTGTCTTTAGCTAACTGACTCATGGGCATTTGCAGCCTGAACAATGGTTCAGGTTTCACATCATCCTTCTCCTGTGACTTTTTATTGCTTTTTTTTCTCCACCTTTCAGTTTAATGACTGGGTAAGAGGCATTTTTCTTCATAATGAAATACTGATTCATATTATAGTCACCAAAGCATATTAAACACTGACAAGTACATTTAACATACTGTACAAAATAAACCAGTTAATAAGTACTACTGCATCCCAAAGTACCTATTTATTCAGTAATTAGCTTATCTGAATAACATGAAATTTTCAGGCCTCAAAAGACAATAGAACTGGCTTTAGCCAGGTAGATGTCTAAAGAACAGGTATCAGGAGTTTCTACATTACAATTTTGAAAAGATTCTTAGTGACACGTGGAAACCAGTACTGGATTTAAAGGCAACTCATTACAATCTGAGAAATGGTATCCAATTTTTCATGTCACATAAATAAAATCATTAGCAAATATAAAGATATGTTAATATTTCATGTACATATTACTTGTTCAGTTATATAAAAGATTAGTGGGCATTGTTATGTAAGAAAAATAAGATTACATATTTTTTTATCAGCTGTTTCCACTGATGATGTAAATTCAGAAAATTACTACTTTTTATATCATTCCCTGAGTTTTCCTACTTTTGACCAATTTCCACAATTAAAAGATGCTCCTCTTGCAGATACAGCACATCCTCAATGAAAATCTATTGGCTCTATAACAACTGATAGTGACACATGTATATCTGAGAAAGGTCATCTCAAGTTTACAGCTGTCAGTAATTAATAGTTTTCAAGACTAATCAAGAACCATCTGTTGAACTTGTTCATTTTAAAATAACAAATCCTGACCAAGCTCTTAATTAAAATTTTAAAGGAAGAGTGGGCAGCAACGTTCTGACTGAGAGCCGAACAGGATTTTCAAGTGCCTTGGCAGGCTGCTCATTAACACTTTAACCTTGCACTCCTCCAGCGCTACAGAATGTTCCTGTGAAAATACCCTCCACGCTAGAGAGTGCTTCCCTCGACACTTTCTCTCAGAGACAAGAGAGAAAAAGGAAAGCAGGAGCTACGCAGATGCAGGAAACGAAGGTGTGGAGCCTGACCTTATCTCCAGCCAGGATCTTGAAGGAAGCCATAACTTGGTCAGCAGTATCTGTATCTGCTGTTTCCCGGGACATGAAGTCAATGAAGGCCTGGAACGTCACTACACCCAAACGGTTGGGGTCGACAATGCTCATGATGCGGGCAAACTCTGCCTCTCCCTAGAGAACAACAAGAGAGTCATGTAAGCCTGGACATTTGGGCAGGAGTGCCATGAAAGTGAGGAGAAACTGTTGAGCAGCACATCTCACAGCTAAAAAAACAAAGCCAAATAGAAACCACCTCTGGTTTGTTTTTTTTTTTTCCTTTTAATCAGGATGTTCTTTTTTAGCTTGCTGTTGTATACAAATGCTTCCCACTCATTTGTCCTTTGCAATAAAATAGTCAGCTGTGCCCTAGGATAACATCCTGCTTCGTCCAGCTCTAGGAAAATGCTCCTATCAGGGAACAATATCACACAGACTTCAGAAGACCCAAATTTCTCTATACATGTTGTGCTAGATGTCTGTAGTAGTATTTGAAGATCTGCACTCCTCAAATCCTTTTATTTTCATTTACTCAGAACTTTTACAGTTTTATTCAGCTGACAGAATAGTAATCACCAGAAGAAGTGCCTCTGGGATATTTCATAGTATCTTACTCATATTATTCATTACTCAAAGCACCAGGTAGCTTTGGAAAGAAGGACTTGCATATCTGGAGCGGCCCAGGGAAGATCCTACAGCACAGTTTTGCTACAGAAGCCAAAACTTTGTACTGCAGTTTTCCGCATTTCTTTTTGCATATAAACCAAGACGATCTATTCTCACTCCTGGAAATCATTCCTCCCCAGGTAGGGAGGGGAGAGCAGAGCAGAGTCTTCTCCTGGGAACAGGCTCTCCTAAAACATCTAGAACAGTATACCTTCAAGAGTAATTAGGGTACCTAATCAAATGTTACTGTGTCTTAGCATGCTACACTGAGGAGCCTGTATTTAACCTGGGCTGACCAGTAAGATGATTAAACACTGCTTTGCCTGATATCAGGAGCAAAGACACCAAGAGTGCAGCTGAATATGTTTGCACTCTTCTCCTGCCCTTTGGTGAGTCTCCATCTTTGGTGAAGCTCTTCCTATTAGTTGTCATACCTCTCAAGGTGCCACATGTTACTTCTCTGAATATTCAGGTACTCTGGTGAGGGAAAAGCTACGGGGGGAATGACTGACTGGAACTTGAACTTAGTTACATGTACAGGAAAGGAGTTGTGAAACAAACGGTAGGAATGAGAGGAGCAGTAGTTTGAGTGTATTCAGAAATGAGGTTGTATGTACTTCACAGTAGGTTTAACTGATACTCAGGGCTGCAGGAGGTTGTGTGTGCTGTGCAGAGTGGAGATACTAATACGAGGAAGTTTATTGTTTCTTCCACTGGTAGCTACACAGTTTGATAAATATAATTTTTATTTGAACCGCACAGGAATTAGACAATTATTTCCATTTTTTTACCTTTAGCTAACATCGTGAGACAAGAATTTTACATGTACAACTAAGATTAAATTTAACATCCATTGCTGGCAATTCCTGAAAATAACGCTATATTTACCTTGATTCACTACACATTCTCCCTTGATTTTTGAAGATGCTTACAAGAATCACTTTGAATAGGGGAGACAGAGGGCTCTACATTACCATATTGTAACCCATGGAGATAAGGCAGGCTCGGAAATCTTCACAATCCATCATACCAGTCTTCTTCTACAGGGAATGATACAAAGATGGAAAAGGCCAAGAGAGAAAAGGGAGACCAGTCCAGGGAGAAATGAATCCAATAGGAGACATTACAAAGAATGAGATTCAGGGGGGAGAAGATAGAAGCAAGGATTTACAGGTCAATGAAAAACAACAGAGGAAAGGTAATTTGTGAAATCATGAAGAAGCAAAGAGGGTTTTGGACATGGAATAGTTTACACACAAGAAACACATTGATGATGAAGAACGGGAATGAAGATTTCAAGGAAGACAGATTGAGGGATGAACAAGAAAAGTTTAAAGTGGCACAGAAGTAAACAGTATGGTTTGAAGACATAAAAGGAATTTTCCCAAGACAAAAAAATAGGGAATTAAAAAGTAACAATACATTTAGAGAGGGAGTAGTACAGAAAAGTGATGTATATATAGTCCAACACAAGAACAACGACAGATGGATTAAGACAAACAAGAAAAGAAGGGAAAAAACTGTTATTTTTTTCACAGTTTAATATCTGTCTGCGTTCACCACTAGCATTCAGTACCTGTGCATCGTTTCCAATATCGTAACCCAAGCTGATGAGACAGGCTTTGAATTCCTCAGGGCCAAGTGTGCCGGAGTGGTCCTGGTTATGCGGTGTGCCAGGCAGCAGGACATGCAGTGCCAGTGGGGTGATGGTGTGGGGCAGAAGGAAGGAAGACACAGACGAGATCAAAGGGAGGTGAAAGGACAACAAACAGGTGCACCATGCAGTGGGTGAGGAGAGAGAGAGAGAGAGAGGAAGAATGACATGCAGATAGAAAGACAGGGAAGAAAAATAAAAAGTGCACAACATTAGATATCACAATGACATTTCAGGATGTGCTAAAAATGCTCTTGGAACAGTTCCTTCTCAGAGAGCTTATCCCATCTTGAGAGCATTTGAATGACAAACACAGTTGATGCTGAGAAGCCTCAAGATCTCAGTCTCCCAAGTGAATCACTTGCATCACTGCTTGTTATCCATGTCAAAAGCCCTGTGTTTCACTAGTAACCCAGAGTGCAGGTAAGCAGGCAGAGGCAGTGGGAAGCATTGCCTTAATCTTATAGTCAAAAGTTCCACTAGAGGAGTAGGTGAGGGCAGGTATGATTGGCAACACACCCAAGGAAGCTTAGCTGTCAGGGCATCCCAGGAACAGACAAAGAAAAACAGCTGAAGCTCAGGGGAGCAGTGTTATGGCTGTATTTATGAGACCTGCACATGAGGTGGAGCTTTGACTGGCAAAGCTATTTCAAGTGCTCAGCTCTGCAAACAGCATGGATGTACAGTGCAGCACAATGTGGCTTGGCAGCTGCTCTTCCTTTTGCTCATTGCCCACTCCTCCAGTGTTTGGATATACCCATCAAACAATACACAAGCTACCACAGGAACTAAGAACCCGCATCAACCCTGCAGCATTTTAGCTCAGGACAGCCCCCAAGCACTGAAGAGCCCCTGCCTGCTGCCACCATCTCTGCTACAGACAGGATGGTGGGGTCAATTTCACGTGACTTTCCTCAAAAAATATGAGCTTTTAAAGTCAATGTTCAGCCTTCATAAATCAAATAGACAGTTGAATGTGGGAAAGCCACGTTCTGTCTGCATTATCATTCAGACCATTGTGAAAGAAGGGGCAGATGATATGAAGGTCAAAATACAAAATCTATAGAGCTTTATGAGTCCCTCTTCTAAGAAAAGAAACCATGGTCTCTTTTTTTTAGATAGCTAGAGCAGGGCTGAAATAGCCAGTGTTCAACAATTTTGAAAGTGTTGCCAACCTCTGAGGGCACGCTGCCCTCAGATATACCAGAGATCATATACCAGATATACCAGAGATGGCATATCAGAGTGGAGAACAGATGGTCCAAAGAATTTGGACTATATCAAGATAATAATCTTCTCTTTGGAGAAGATGGGTTAAGAGTCTAATTACCTAAAAAAGCTTTCAAACCTTTCCATACTTTAGCTTTACCAAGAAACTTAGCAGTTTCCTGTGAAGACATACTTCTCCCCAGCTAATGATCACTCAGCTGTCTTCACAGAAATGACTGCTTGAGAGGAGTGGCTTTTTTAAGAATGAAATGTCTTCTATTTATCGCATTTTATCACAGTGACTGTTTGTTTTTATTGCACTGTGCAGTCTACATGGAAGCTTGTAGCTTACCAAGCTGCAGTCAGCACTGACTTACCCTGTCAAAATGGTTGAAAGAAGCCCGGAACTCATTCATCTGTTCCTGGCTGATTCCTTTGGCATCACGGGTCAGAATCTGGTTTTCCACTTCATTGATGGTTCTAGCAATTGTTGTTAGTAACTGCTCCCAGCCCACTCGGATATGCTGGAAAAAGAGGTCAGAACAATTTTAAAATTAAAAAGTTGCTCTTCTGCCTCTGAGGCCAGTGGATCAAATGTGCTACTTATTGCAAATTAAATGAACCTGGTGTCCAAGGCAGAAGTCCATTTTCTCACAAAAGCTTTCTTCTCATCTGCAGTGTGAGCCAACCAGATGTTTAAAATCTGCATTTTGACCTAAAAAAAATTACTGAGGAGGCCAATTTCTGACTTAAGAAAGACTTGGTCCTATTGCAAAGTTTCTTTTCCTGGTCAGAGAGACCCCCAACACAAAGGAGAAGCAAACCCAGCGCTTCTAGGACTTAGTTAAGCAAAGAACTCCTTACCAAGAAAAGAAATAAAACACAGTGCTTGGAAGACACCGGTGCTCCACTGCCTCTCCGTTGCTTAATGGAGAGCTGGCCAGAAACCAAAAGACAAGTTTCAAAGGCTGGCTGTGTTCTGTTGGACTCACGTTGGAACTCAGATTGCTCCCAAGAAACCTCACACTGTCAACAGAAAGCCAGCCTCAGATTTAAAAAAAACTTCTGTTGGACTTTTTTCTTCTGCCAGGCTGTGGCAGCTCAAAATCATCACCACTTTCCTTTCTAATCCCAGCTAATAGGCTGCCACAATTGGGTGGCAGGAGAAATGAGACCAGTCCATTTTTCAAGCAATACTGTTGATCTCATTCAGGTTGCTTCTGTTGTCTGTATTTGGAAGTGCATTGGAATGGGTTGGCATGAAGTAAAGCAAGACAAAAATGAAATTCAGTAACATGCTGTTGCACGTTTGGCCACAATGTCAAGCTCTCTGTCTTCCTAAGAACCACAACACATTGCGTGAGCTAGATGTTGCTGACGCTACCTGGTCACAGCAGATGAGGCTGCCTAATCTCCTGCCAGAACATTTACCTCCATGGTGTAGTTGGTGTGCTTGTTGTCAAAGATGAGTGCTTCCTGGATCAGCTGGTGGTCTCCTTCCAACTGGTCAATCTTTGGTTTGTAATTCACAATGCTTTTCTCATATTGCCGCAAGTGGTTGAGCTGGTCCTCCAGGGTCCCATGCATCTCTATTGAAATGCGGCCAATCTCCTGCATTAGCAAAGCCAAAGGAGTTAAGACTCTACTAAAAGGTCAAGCCTCAACATGCTTGACATTCATTGCAACAATTTCACTCTCACACAGGATGATGGTTCAAAAATAATAATCTCATGGAGCAGTTATTTCACATATGATAATACAGTGTCAGCAAAAACTTTATCAGAGCCCTGAACATTTTCCAAGTAAGGTGAATCACATAAGATGTGTCTAACACAAGGATACATAAGAAAAGAAAACTGCAGTCCATAAGCTAGTAAAGTATCAAGGCAGATCTTTCTGTGGTGTACTGTCTGCCACTAATTTAGCCCCTTCATACAGATATATTTCTATAACCACTCTCTTCTTTCCACCTCCTGCCATCAGTAATAGCTTCATATTCTTATATTTCATCAACTCCAATTACTTTAACTCAAATCTTACATAAAAAGAGATCTCCCTTAAAAATGTCTCCTCTGCAGATATTTGATGTGCTAATTATATTTATTTTGTCACTTGTATCAAGAGCATTGCTGTGAAAGCAATTACGTAAACTATGTCTCTGATCTAGGGTTTTTAACTTGCTGCACATAAACACAAATCTTAAAATACCAGTGTTTTCCCTCTTAAGTCATGTTTTTATCTGGTGCTAAAGAGTCAGGGGGAGAAAAGTACAAGCAATTCAGTAACCGATACCAATCTTGCAATTCTTTGTATTTTCTATGATGTTTCTCTTACTGTAACTTGAAGAAAGAATGGCTGTGACAGTGATCAAGGAAGACCAAGGATAAGAACATCAGTGAAGATCACAAGGGAAAACAGACTGTTTCAAAATTTGCAAAGCACTACCTCCATCTTAGTCTGGATCCAGGGTCCAATGACATTGGCCTGTGCACCAAACTGTTTACGAAGTCGTTCATTTTGCTGCTGGCGAGCATGTTCTTCCATCAGGGCTTGATCCCTTCTGGGAACCAGCTGCCGCACCTACAGCAAAGAGTAACAAAGTGTGCAGTTCAGACACACAAAGGCACGGGTACAGTCAACGTAGAGATTGCTGCAAGGGAGGGAGGAGTGGGTGTTTGCACTGAAAACAAGCAGTCATATGGCTTAAGTCATGGGGGGCAGGCTTATGGATTGTGAATCCTATCCACTGTAGGATACACACTGCAAACTCATCTCTGGACATGGAAGACCAGAAGAAGATTCCATTCAGTACTTGTGTTTTTGGTGGTTCATGTTAACTGAGTTGCAGGACTCTGTTCAGATCTCACTTGGGTGATTTTGTTTGGTAGTAAGAACCATCACCATGATTAGTATGGACAGTAGCTGCTCTTTTAGGATTGCAGCAAGGAAAGGCTACTTGGCTGAGGAGATAAAACATGTGAGGAGTTGAATGGTGAAAAAGGATAATGACTCATATGCTATACTTGCAGGTCAACTGAAGACTGAAAACCTCAAAGCTTTTAAACTTAGCATCTTTCATTTAAAAATAGCATGTAAAAGGGGTCTGAAAAACCTTAGGCATTTGTATCAAAGATCTCTTCCACTTTCTAAGCACATGGCAATTGAGCCAAAAACAAATGACAAGACCCCACTAAACTCAGCAGTAAGCCTCAGAGGGTAACCACAGAGTAAATAATCCAGTTCCTGGGGCCCCAGTGGTTGAGCAGTGACACTCTCCCCCACTAACTTGCAAGGTTGGAAAGAACTCACATGTTCCCATTTGCCATTGATCTCCTGTGGGGTGATCGTAGTGTAAGGATTTGTTCCTGCCATGTTGACATGGTATGTCTGGACAATCTTTGAGACTTCATTGTGGATTCCCAGAATGGCCTGTCGCTCCTTGTCAGCATCTGGCAATGTGGCTTTGAACTGCTCATGAGCTGTGGTCAATCCCTGCACAAGGAAGGCAGCAGCAAAGGAAGGGTAAGAGCATTACTTACGGAATAACCTCTTCAGCAAATGGATCCCTGAAGAAGCGACTGCAAAAGCTTACGTATTCCCAGGATACAAAGCAGTTCTACTCTAATACACTTTTCAGGTTCTCTCCACATCACTAAATGGGCTGTTTTAAGTAGTTAAATGATATGAAGTCTTGCTTTCCTCTGTTTTGTCCCATGTTGACTAGTGACAGAGATCACATATCGAAAAATAGTGGAACAATTCTGGCTCATAATTTAGGGGGAACTATTTCTCCAACACTGCTCAGCGACTGCCCTTTTGGAAAGATCTACCTACTACCATTGCTGTAAACCAGTCACATCTCAATAGTTCAAATGTGCCGTGTTTTTCTTCTCCCACTAAGTATGCACTAATTCTACACCCAAGGTAACTCCAGATGAGCAGTAGGAGTCAGACACAGTCTGATCAGAGTCAGTTGGAACCAGCTGAAGGTCTTCCAGCCAACAGCAAACTTGCACAGGCAACACATGCTCCTGCTGCTGGAAAACAGCTCCTTCTCTCTGAACACAGCAGGCCCTTTCTGCTCCCCATCTTGCTGTAGTGCCCGGGCTGTGCTCCAAGGACCGATGGTTCAGACATGCTTGCTGGTAGCTTGTGGACAGCTGACAAGCCAGTTGGTCCTGGCTCATCTCCCACTGCTTCTACAGGCCTTTAAGGTACTTCATTCTAAAAGCCTAAAAGATCAAGTCTGGGGAAGCAAACGCAGGGAAAGAGGCAGCAAAATGAATGGGAAACAGGTGTGTGCAGGGATAACGGAGGGAACAGTGTGGACAGAAAGAGGGAACGAAAGTAAACCACATGATTAACCACTCTCTCTCACAACACACACACAGTAACTACTTTTTGTAAAATTCCTTCTTTACGTGGTGACTCATTACTTTGCAGCTGCTGCAGAGGCTATGGAGATGTAATACAAGTCTCGGGGGCTGGGAAAGATACTGCTAACAGTCACACAGAGATGATAGAAGTGTTTAAATGGTGTTTATGTTTGTTCTGCATTATGAGAGACTTAATGAACCCTTTTAAAAGTCCATGAGGGAAGGATGGAAGAAACAACTAGCAGCTCAGTAACTATGTCACTACTCCTCTATCCCCTGGCTGCATAGTGTTCCTTGTTGGTCTCCCATTTGCTGCCTCACTGATGGTCACACTGCTGTCAGCCATTCCAGCAAAGAGCTGACTTGGATTCTTTCCATGAGCCCATCAAGCAGGAGAAATAGAAGCACCCACTGCAATCCAGGAAAGAGTAATTCCTGCTCCCTAATATCTGAAAATTACCTGTAGATACCGCAAGTTGCTTTCCTAACACCCTTTCAGAAAGGGAAAAAACTAAGACTACTGTCTGTTGTCTTACAGGAGGCAAGACAACTTTCATTTCAAATGGTAATTCAGGACCAAAGTGGTCAACTCTGATGTTTCTTGTACTCAGTGCTGAAAATCAACTGGCAGCTTAATAACTGTCCTCATGACACATCCTATCATGTAGGACCAAATGACCTGGACATGACATTACACGGGAGAATTGACCTGTAGGCCCCAAGAGCAAAACTAAGCTTTGCTCATGTGGGTTAGGAAAAGTACCACAAAATCATAATGGATTCTCTCAATATTCAGGCTTCCATTAATACGACTCTGGAATTACACTGAAAAATCTGCTCTCAGTTCTTTGTGTCCAGCTAGAATGGTGTATGTTTCATACCCATTTGGACTCAGGTTTTTTGAGAAAATCAAAGAAAAACATATGCATTTTTGTTTCTCTTGGTAAGGCTCACTCGATAAAGCAGAAGCACCAAAGCATGACCTACAAATTCATCACCAGTCTGAACCCAGGAGACTCTCAATTTCTCTCTATCCCAGCCTAACTGATGGAAATGACTGCTCTGTACCTGGATCTCCTCAATGGTGTGAACAATGAATGTGTCCTGCAGGTCCTCCATGGCCCCTTCCATCCAGTTATTGAAAGGGGCAGCTCGTTTGGCATATTCCAGGTACAACTGGTCAATTGTTTCCAGTAGCTTCTCTGTCCTCTGGGCATGCACAAAAAAAACAGAAAGAAAATCAGGAAAGATGGTTGGAGAAGAATAATCACATAGATAAATGAGTTGTCTGAGCTACTCCTTCTTTTCAGACCTCCTTGCTCTTCCCAGGACAGCACTACAGTAAAAATTGCCCCTGTTAGAGATTGTTAGAGATTATACAGAGGACAGACTTTTTCCTCTGAGAGAAAACAAATCTGAGATCCTTTGAAACAAAACAAAATAAAGACATACTTTTCAAGCAGAGTGAGATTACAAAATACTGAAAAAAGTAGAAATAAATCAATAGCCTAAGCAAACAAATGGCACCATAACTGGGTTGGAAGAAAAACAGCTTAAACATACTGAAATGTAGCCCTTGTTTACAGTCCAGGATGTACTAGGAGTTCACAAGTGAGCTGAAATTACTTGTGCCCACTGCAGCTTGCTTCCCACAAATGACCTCATCCACATAATCCCACATGTCTCACCTCCAAGGCTTCTCTACGTTTTTGGGTTAGGGCACCCAGGTTATCCCACTGGTCACAGATCTTCTGGCACCTGGCATTGACACTGGGAGAGTCATAATAGTCCAGCTCACTATAACAGGTGGGGAAAAAAATGACAAGAAGTCAAATAAAGACATTGTGGAAAAATAAGAGAAATCTATTAGAAGTCTTGATCAGTTTTAAGAACAGATTCGGACAAAAAGCTCATGGTCTCTGCAAATAAAGCGAGTCAGAAAGACATTAGGATCTAGTTCTGGAGACACTATGTTACAGCACATCAAACAGCACAGGATAGAAACACCCAAGGCCTCAACAAATACTGAGGCTGGCTACCTGATGGGA
Organism: Sclerurus mexicanus; assembly: GCA_013396755.1. Taxonomy (NCBI): domain Eukaryota; kingdom Metazoa; phylum Chordata; class Aves; order Passeriformes; family Furnariidae; genus Sclerurus; species Sclerurus mexicanus. The sequence continues at coordinate 1,533,510 of VWZF01000451.1, read as the reverse complement.
ATAACCTGGCACGGGGGGAAGGGAGTACAGACTTCTGCTCTCACTGGGAATAAGCAGATTACAAGTAGAGCAATCTGCTCCTGCATTCTGCTTAAGAACATTATGCAGGCTAACCACCTGTGTCTTGTACATCCAAATGGAAAGCAAAGATTTTATCAGAAATGCTAAGAAACTTCTAAGATTGTTATAAGAGTTGCATAGTACACGTGGCAAGCAATAATTAATTATACAATCCAATAAATCTAGGATGATCTTGGAATAAGTGTAGGTTTCTCTCCTGTATGTCTGATAGGGAGTGCTTTGCTGACATATCTACAGGCACTCATGGAAGACAGGCTGGTAAAAGTAGGGTTGGGGAAAGGAGAGCACAGGAGCAAGCTGAAACTTTGGTCTTGCATTTCTTTATGCTCATGGTTCTGCACATGGTCAAATAAGGAGAAATCTGCAGGCAGAGGGAGCTGGAAAGTATTTTGTTTCAGCCTTGAAGGAAAAAGCAGAATAAATCACTGGGATACTGAGTGACCCTGGGCCATCTGATGAGCATTTCTCTAAGCAACAATGCAGGTTACCTCTTGCCTCCCCCAGCCTTGTTTCTTCAGGCCTTTTTATTGCCCTCCTGAGGTGTGTGGGACAACTGTTGTTGGAGTCCTCCAGTAAACTAGTCAGGAAACTGATTTGGCCTAAAAATAACTTCTTTGCTAGGTTTTTAATCCAGATCAGTTGCCTGATCTACTTTGCTGCAGAGGCAGTATTGCAGATGAAAGAACTCCTTCTGAAAGTCTGACTTGTAACACTCTAGTGCTAGACCACTGCTGCTGGGGAGGGGAACATGCCCCGCTGGCATGGGCAGCTGCAGGGGCTTCCTCCAGACTCTCAGTATCTCTTTGGCAGTGTATCTCTGGGGGAGAAAAGAGCTCTGCCACGGTTTTTCACAGCATGGCCTCTTTGCTGAAATGGAAGATGCCTTTTGTAAGAATGGCAGAGCCTGTTGTTCTAACACTTTGGAAGAAATAACCTCTCTCACAGCTTGGGCCTCAGTCTTCCCTGTTGCTCTTAGAGCTGCAGGTGCTTTGGCTAACATGTAGCCTGTCCTTTGGAAGTGGCAGGTCAGGTAATGCTTCCTGACTAGCCAGCCTCAGTTTTAATCTTACTGCCATGGAGGATTGCCTCGAACCCTCCTCCTGTTCCAAGGTCAATCCTCCAGTGGACAAGGGAGCAATTCTGTAGATCTGTGTTTTTACAGGAGATAATGATCTTGGGCCAATAATCCTAAATTTCTTGAGAAAAACAGCTTTTTAGCCCAAGAGTACTAATCTCAGCCCAGACACAAACTTTAGATAGGCCAGTGTGATATATAAATCTTTTAAAAATAGGAAACAGAGTCAAACCCAACTTGTTCAGACTGTTTTTTGCAAAAAAAAAAAAACCACAAAAAAACCCCAAAAACCAGGATTTCAAAATCTCGCTGTGCTGCAGAGATTAGGTCTTTACCTGCCTGCTATCTCTAGCAATCAGACTCCAACACTAATGAGCCCCCATTTCTCCTGGTAACCTGTATTACTCCAGGAAAACGAGTGGAGGTGAAGGTTTCCAAGTTGGAGGAAGCAGGGAGAGAGCTGAGCTGTTGTGAGGATGCCCTGGAGCAAGTGCTGAACAGAGTGCAGAAGGTGCACTACTCCTGGGGCAAAGAGTGAAGCCACAATGGGCTCAAGCCACTTTTTTTCCCGCTAGAGTAAGGAGGATTTTTTATATTAAAAGAGAGGAAACTGAGAGCTGGCTATGCTCTCCTCTTCCCTTCTGTTCCTGGAAAAGTATGACAGTGCTACAACCCTGAAACCTAGCAGGTGCCAGCAGCAGGTCAGACTCCTTAGGAAAGGGGTCACAGCAGCATAATGAGCTGAAAGAGGATGGAAACTTGGCTTGGCAATATAATTCTGCCACCTTCTCAACAGCACCCACGACTCATCCATTTTCTGGCCTGCTTTTCTGGTGTGTCTGGATACTGGAGAGCAGTATCTTAGATACTGTTTGGAAACAGTGGAAATTCCCAGCATTTTTGTATGGGGATGGATTTATGGCTCTCCGGAGGGCAGAGGGCAAGGCTCATTAAGTCTCCCTGCCCCCAAGGATGGGACGTGCGTGGGGGTGCCGTACTTTAGCTCTTGTGCAATAGCAGCAATCTGTTCCACGCGGTCCTGGTGCGCAGCCAGGTCACTCTCAAAGGCCTCGTGTTTCTTCAGCAGGGCCTTTATCTCCGAGAGGGTTGCAGTTTCGTAATCCTTCTGCTGCAGCATTGCTTCCTTACCTGGGGAGGGAGCCAAAGGACAGAAGAATGAAGCACAGGACTGGAAAGCCTCCCAAACCCAGCTCCTTGCCACCCATGCAGCCTCAGGGGCCCTCAGAAGGGTATCTGCCCCACTCCAGCCACCCTGCCCAAGGCTTGTCCCCATGCCTGTTGGCCTAGAGAAGCACAATCCTCACTTTCAAAACACGGAGCGTGAGTTTGCCATTAATAACAGAGAAGTGCACTTAGTGCAGCTCAAGCCAGCACTCCCACAGTTTATACTGGACTGGTCTCAGCATGTGCAAACTGGGCTGTGCTGGTCCTGTAAATGCCAGCTGTAGCATTTACTGTACAGTAACTTTGCCTTGGCTCTGTAGCTGCTGTCTTCTATCCAAAGTTCTCCCTTTGCCACAGTTAGGGAATGCCAATGTTGACTGCATGATGTAGAAGAGAGATCAATCTGGTTTTCATACATAATTTTCTAATAAAATAAGAAATAAACCTAGCCTACTTGAGAGGAAACTCTCATGGAAGGACCTGTGCACAATGCATCTCTTCCTCCCTACATAACAGACAGCACTGTGTCAGGCAGCAGGAAGCATATAGGTTGGCATTACCATCTGTCCAGGACTCATGAATGGACGCCTTCTGCCGGAACTTCTCTGCCAGATGATCCAGCCTCTCTAGCCTCCGGATCTCATTCAATAACCACTCCTCGTAGCCCTTCTCAGCCTGCTCTAGGCCACCCCAGGCATTGTTTATATCCTAGAGACAGGAGCATGAGACAAAAAGGCAGGTTAGCAGATGGAAGGAAGATGTTTGCCAGCATTAGACCCAGTGAGCTACATGGTTCCAACTGATCAGAGGGAGTAAGTGTGGGCTTTTCATCTCACAGTGTTCTGCAGACAGGTTAGGGAGACCAAGTGCCAGACTTAAGATAAGTAGGATTAGAAGTGTCAGGATATAACCATCTGCAGAAAAATGCCCCTCTAAACACTCCCCTGTGTGAAACTCTTAACAAAACCCAACCATTTCTGAATCAGAAAAAATGAGAAGCACTCAGACTTCTCCTCATAAAGACATGCAACTTGTGAAAAGCCTGAGTCTGATTTAGACACAGGGAAGCAATGATCACTTGATCCTCTCTTATCATGGCCTCGCTGATCTGTATTTTGTAGGGTTCCTCCCATAGAGTAGCTCACTCTGAAAGTGGGCATGCTCTGCTCACCCATGGGCAGAAAGGGAGTCTCATTTTTTAGGCATGGTTGGGGTATATATGAGCATTTACTCCCACTCACCGAGACCATTTTCCCTTCTGAAGGCATGAAGGCTGGTCTGTTGCTGAGTCGCAGCTTGGTCTGCAAGGTGTTGAAATTGATCTCAAGTTGGCACTTCTCTTGGACCTTGGGGGGCTTGTGCAGGCGGCGGTAGTCCCGGAAGTCCTCCAGCTTCTGCTGCATGGCTTGCATGGTGTTCTCTGGGGCGCGGTTCTCCAGCCAGGGGATGGTGCGACGAATCCACTCCAGCAGCTGGAAGGAGCAATGACAAGAAGTCTTGAATTGAAAATTGTGTTAAAACTGCAGATGTTGCTCTGATTTCATTAGGGACCATTTACTTTTACGTTCACTATCAGAAAGATTCTGCCACCAAACAAGGCTTGTAAAGAAAAGTTTGCCAGCTTTTTTGGAAGTATATATTTTTTTTCATGAGCAGCACGTTCCCTACCATACTAAGTAGTACTGCTTATTGCAGCAGTGCCACTTCAACATGCTTAAGGCACAGCTTTTGCTAAATCAGGACCAAAACTATGTCCTCAGATTATGCTAAAGCCTCAGAGTTTTGCTGGACTGTTGCGTAACTGAAAGATGAGGTAAATCATATTATCTCCAGAAGAATCTGACAGGAGAAATCAAGTTCTTGTCTTTGTTATTTCACACTCTAGCTTCCTCAAGGTCAGTGTTGCTCTTTGAATAGACCTCCTTAGCAAATCTATTTGGGGAGCTGGAAAAATGTTAATGTAATTGCTGGTCCATAGTGTGAGTGGAGCAGTGCCCTGTGCTTTTCAGACAAGGCTGAAACCAGGCTTAGGGGTTATGTTTGCTCTTCTGTCATCCATCCTCCCCTTCCTACTTATCTACCACATATATACTCCAGTCCATGTTTGGTCTTCTCTGTAGTTTCACTGCTGTCAGTCTGTAGGCCTTCTCAGTTAACCAAAGCGGTCTCCAGCTTGCACCTGACACAGATTCTTTTCAATTATCAGCAAATGCATATTTCTTTCCTCAATTATCTCTAGCTTCCATTCTTTCTCATCCAATTCCTGACTTCTATAGTATATCAGCATACAAGTTGTATGAAACATGTAATGAAGTTGTATAGTCCAGAGGAATGTAAGTTAAACCAGCTTGATTTTTCCTACAATTTTAGTATTTCTGTGTCTGCTCCTAATAAACAGAGAATTTCAAAGCTGCTCTATGAAGCTTTCTCTTATAAAGCAGATTGTTCTTGCCTTTAAGGTAAGTTCAAGCTTCAATTATTCTCAAGATAGAAGGGGAAAAAACAATTTTCCAGGGGAAATAGCAATAGGCCAATAGCGATCCCCAGATTACTTATCTGCATTAAATGCAATTTCTTTCTGCGTACAACCACTCAAAAATCAACACCTACATCACTGGCCAGTTTTTCGTAGTCTTCCATGAGCTGTTCATTTTCTTGGTTCACTGCCAGCACCTTGCAGATACGATTTGCTGCTGTCTCCGCCTGGCAAAGAGAAGAAAAACAGAAAAAGGGAAAAGGGTGAAAAAAAATCCAAACCAAAACCTGCACCTTAGTTTTCTGCTACATACCTGCAGGTAAAGTCTCCTAACCCTGGCCCTAGCAACCTGTTTGTGCTTCGAAATGTCTGTCCTGACCTCTTCGCTTTCCATCTGACCTTCTATAATGATTTATTTTTCCCTTCTCAGGTGAACACATTCCTTCAGAGATCCTCAGCTCTACTCTTTCCACCCTATATGTTGTGGGACAACCAATGTTTCTATGCCTTTTCTGAAGCTGCTTCTACAAGAGGGCCCTGTTGTTTGCTTTCTACCAGAGGGCCCCTGGTTACCTCTTCACAAAGACAGGGGGTTTCTGTCAATGCCTCCACTCCCCATACCAGCATTCCAGCTGCAACAGCAGTAACTGAGTGCTGTCAAGCTGATGAGACTGTCTCCATACGTTTATCTCAGGGAAGAACTACCTAAACAGAACTAATCCATAAACTGGACTTCGGAAATTCCTAATTTTGTTTTGAAGATAAAATGGTAGATACTCCTCTTAACCTTAAATTCTGCCCAACAGAGCTGTCTTCCAGCTTTCCCTGTATTTCTGGCACTCATTACAGGGCCACCTCCTCCAGCATCTTGCCACATGACACCTACCATGTAGTCAGGGTCTCATGATCCAGCTGAGAAGAGGATTTCCCACCCCCCCTTTTTAGGTAATTTTTCTACTTACTCTTCCAAAACAAATATCACCAAAAAAAAGAACTTATTGTTACTATTTAGATTTGTTTTCTTTTTTCTTTCTTTCCATTGAGACCCAAATCTTGTTCCCTACTGGGAGCTGAACACCTTAAAACATTACTCTGGAAAGTAAGGATCAGAAAAATCCCAGCTATGAACTCTGAAGCAGTCAATCTGCCCTGGAGTGCCATGCATGTGCTTGGCATGGGGAATATACAAGCAGGCTGATCCTTGCACAGCGTTTATCTGTGGGTATCAGCTCCCTTTATCATTATCATGATGTGTGCCATGCCACAAAGCCTCAGAGGATGTGCCTCACTGATGGGTGTCAGAGGATTGCTGAGAACTCGCTCATCACAGTACAGCTATCACCTTGGTGCCTGGGAAAGGTGCTAGAGGTACCCACAGGACCCCATGGAGAAGTCCTTCTTACAGAGGCTAAGTAGAAATAAGGAGGAGAGGGTACATGCCAGCACTACAACAGACCAGTTGTGAACACTGTGTGCTGCCTTAAAACTATATTTGGGACAGATGCCAAAGAAGTTTTGCTGAGCTTAGAGCTGGTAAGTTTCAACCTTTTTCTATTTTTAAAAAGACCTTTTCTTATCTGTTTATTCAATCTCCAAGGACATTTGAGAAAAATCCTCTAATTTTTACAGCTGATGTGAAGCAGCAAGAACAGCAATAAAATCATAGGCTGTATAGTGATGTATGGATTACTAAGGTCCCAGGGGACATGGCAATTTTATTCATTTGTAAGAAGATTTAAAAGCATCAGTCATATGCCCCTTCACTAAAGTGGACCAGCTAAGAGACACACAGATATCAACTAATTTAAAACACATCAGAAAGACTTGTACAGGAAAAAAGCGTAATTTCACTTAAAAAAAAATCTGCAAAAAGTGCAAACAATGGTTACATTTAAGAAAGCCTGTACTTTGATCTGTTTTTAACTAAAGTTTGTACTCTAATGGAGTGCTTTTTGATATCCTGAGAACTCTATAGACATGGGACCAAACAGTATGTCAAAAAGACATTGCCAGAGCCCTATGATGATACACCTAGTGACTGCAGGGAGCTGGAGTACCAAATATTTATCTCAATCACTCCAGGAGGGGTGTTCACTGCAAACTCTTAGCTTTCTTGTTTTTACACCCCATGAGCCCATGCAGCAGCAGCAGCCAGCTGTGCAGGCAGGACCCCATTTCACTGAGGCATATTTATATGTATCTGATGATAGATTCTCTCCAGCTGCCTAAGTTTAAATATGTGTGTATATATGCATGTTGAACAACTGTCCAAACACAGAGACCCTAAGAATGTCAGCAGTTATGACATTATTTGTATTATCTTAATGGCAGAAATGTAGAGGCTTTCTCTCCCCTACCAGTACTTGCCTCCCAATGACTCTTGCCTACTCTTATTAGTGCTCTATGCAATAGTGTGCTGTTGCTCCAGCCACAGGAAAGGCTCTGTGGCCACTATCACTATTAATGTCACAAGCAACACATTACACTGACTTGTTCTGAGCAAGGTAGGACAAAAGGATCCCAGTGCTTTCAAGCAACTTTCTCCAATATCCCCCACGCTGCTGCTAATGAGCTGATCTGTGGTGATGACAACCTCAAAACTGAAGTAAAACACTTTTAGGTAAAAGAAGAGTGGCACACCAAGATGTTTGCATTAAGCCAAGGCAGCTCCCCCTATACCTTCATTAGTGGAGTTGAAAAAGCCATTTTGGCTTTCCCCACACTCCTGTTGTGCTGGCTCCAAACAAGACAGGATGCCCACATGGCATGGGAAGATCACTGAGAAAACGTGGCATCCTGGTGTCTGGAAGCTGCATACCTCTATTCTCAGAAAACCTGTGTGAGCTGATCAGCTTCAGTGCAGCATCATGCTGATACATTATACTGCTTGCACTCAGAGACTTTGGAGAAGGCAAGCCCAGGACATTCTGCTTGATAACATGCTGCTGTGTAGATGCACGTACTGTTTGGTGGAATCAAATGGAAACCTGAATAGTCAAAATAGCAGTAATTTATCTGTCTTTAGTCTTTGCTGTACTTCTCAACCGTAACTTGAACTGCTTAGGATAAGAGTGGAGTTTGGTGTCTCTCTAGTTCATGGATCCAAATCTTTCTGCTGAAGTAGATTATAAAGGAAGGCATTCCCACAGTGCACTATGTAGGGATGCCTGCCTGCTGCTGTCCTCTGGCCTCAGAGGACCACTCCAGAATACTGTACTCCAAACACAATCTCTTAATAAAATGGTAAAACGTTAGTTAGAAATTTTCACCCCAGAAATCAAGTTTACAAAATATTAAGCCAACCAGGAGTTGCATGCATTTAGTGTGAAAGTCAGAAGCAGTTAGAAAACAAGAAAACCAACCAAAGCAGGTATACCTACAAATATATACATATACATATATATATATATATATATGTATGTATAAAACAGCATAGAGAAAAAGCAGCCATCTACACACACACCAGGCTGGGGACCCTGTACCTTCAAAGGCTCAGTATAAGAGAGTGAAAGAAGCAGAAAGCGGCTCATGGGAGTTCCCCTTCAGGACTGGTGGCAGTAATGAAAAATCTGGATGATAAATGGAGTGATATCACAGTAAGTCACCTAATTGTGCATGAGGGCAGCAACACAGTAATATGTGGGCTGGGACTTGTACTCAGTAATCACTATGCATTTGTCTGGGGGTTCGAATCTCTGTCACTTAGCAGCTGGCTAATGTATGGCTAGGGTAGCTCCAAAAAGGAACTGTGCCCCTCCTGCCAGGGCACAGTTGAGTTGCTGGCCCATCAGGACTGCTAAAAAAATAATAAACAGTTAAATCTTCCCTGCAAGCAGTTTGACTACCTGGGATTGAAACTTGAATAACTAAGAAGCTTCAACCCCAGTCTTGCCCCAGCTACTTGATTCAGGTCCTGAAGCAAGTAAGGGGTTGTTTTCAGTTATCCCAGAAGACCTAGAATCCACTTAAATTGCTGATGAGAGCATGGAACCTGCTGAGCAGGTTTCCAAATCACAGAATGGGTGCAGAGAGAAGAGGAAGGGATTGGCGAGGGGCACAGCTGGCCCTGCAGCAGGCTACAACCCTCCTCATACTGTGGTTTGCCGTTTCCTCAATCTGGAGTTCCTCAGGTTAAGCAGATAGCATGGAGCTGTCCCTCAGGGGCACCTGGCAAACAGCAGGCCTCATCATCAGGCTGGCATGAGTTCTGAGACTACCGTCTTCCCGGGCAAGTATCAGCTGGCTGTAGCTTGCAGACTGTTCTTAAGTGTTTTGAACAAAAAAATGCAGGATCCAAGCAGAAAAGTCATGACTACACAAATTATGCCAAACAGGCAAGTCTACTGAACTGCACTGGGACATATTCCCAGTTCCTTGGAAACAAGACACCATCGTGTAATTTATATGAAACTGGGCAGAGAACAAAAAGCTTGAACTAAGGAGCTGCTCCCTGCAACCTACTGCCTGCATTTGCCCTCTGAAAGCCAGCATCAGCATGGTATGTGCATCAACGCTGGCACCATCAGCACAGCTTTGTACAAAAGAGATGGAATCTTCCTGGAGTCAGGTTAGCCCTCAAGGGGCTGAGCAACACAAGGACCGTGTCTCCAAAGAAATGGCCTAATGAGAGAAAGAAGTTATGGCTGGGGGAAACAGTGATATTTTAATTATGTTCATAACATGAAGAATGTAGTCTTGGACTTTGGATTTTATTGTTCCAAAACCTACAATCTGAAATTAGCAGTAATCTTGTGGAAAGGCCACAGCACAGGCAGGCTATAACATGGGAGGAAAGGAAGGACCTTTTTCTCCCCTTCAAAGGATTGCAGGGAAATCGCTGTTTTGGAGGAAGTTTGCCTGAAGGACATCTGTGTCTATTTGGTTCCCAAGGTCCTGATGTCAGGGAAAGAGACTTTGGAGTAAAGAGGAAGCAGAAGAAGGAAGGAAGGCCTGAAGCTATGCAAATGAGCAAGGTAGAGGAAAGAGAACTGTAACATATAGGTGGTTTGGGACATGGAGGAGAATGACCAGGGAGAAACAAGTTCGGGAAAGCTCAAGATCTGGCAGAAATGAACTTTGTGGCTGGAGCACAGAAGTGCTATGTAACCAGCTCAGAGATGATTAAGCCTAGGAAAAGACCACTGACCTAGTGGAGGCTGGGTGTGGAATGCAGGACGGCAGTCCAAGAACAGTCTATCATTTCCTGGAGTAGGCGGATTTGATTGTGGTATTTCTGGAGGCACATTGCCTGGCCAGGACAATGTCCACTACTTACTGAAAGAGTACCGCCTCTGTCAGAGCAGACATCCATCCAGCCTTCAATGTCAGCTTTACTAAATGCTTTCTCCTCTGCTGGGGTGTGAAACTGGAGGGAAGAAGCAGCTCAAGTCTATCTGAAAGGACACTGACCTCACTTCTCCAGTAAGACTATAGATGGCACATCCAAGCACATTGCTGGGTGCATTGGGCTTCCCTGCAAATGCCCTGGGGCCGACAGGGGGTCTGGTGTGTTCCTCAGTGGAGAGGAGTGGTGGGCAGGGCAGGGTGAGGGGAGGGGTTGTTAGCAGTAAAGTCTCACCTTCTGTGCCCCTGAGAAGGCGTGGTAGTAACATGAGACATAGGTCATTATGGCCTTCTCATCCGGCCTTAGCGTGCCTATAATATCTGTGCAGAGAAGGAAAAGAGGTTGAAAGGATAAAGTAAGAAGCAGCACATAGGATAAAACAAAACAATCATGGGTGGCGTGAGAGAGGGGGAGAAAAATTCCCATCATGCATTGCAGGACAGGCCAAACAGATTTCCATGCGGAGAGCTGGGAATTCGGATCAGAAGATGGCTAGCAGTGTTGGCTTGTGGCTCAAAGCGGCACCCCTCCCTCCTCCCCAATCCAGGGGGATCCTGAGATGAGGATCTGGGCTCTGCACCTTCACAGCTGCGGTCTGGGGGCCTGGCCCAAGGATGCAAACAGGTTGTTTGGAGGTCTGAACGCCTGTGCTCAAGGCCCCTCTGTACGCCGAGGAGCTGGAGATCAGAGCCTTCCTACACAGTGCACTTCCTACACAGTATCTGCTCTGCACTGCCTGTTCCTAAGGCACTCAAGTACAGGCGGCTGCTTGGTTTTGGCAAGAGATGTGTACGAGGTTTCACCCACAAACTGTTTTCCTTAAGTGATACCATTACCAACAGGAAAATGGCTAAGACAGAAGCAGCAAGGACTCAACTGCCTGATTTCCAACACGGTGGGTGAGAAAAGAGGGAAAAAAGAAATAAATGAAAAAAAAAATGGGCATCTCCATCATGATAAGCAATTCTCTGTTTGCAATATCACCATGGATGTACTTGTGAGACATGCTTTGTCAGGCCCAGGTGAACTGGGACTGAATGTGCAGCACAACTTGAGAAAGCAGCAGGTTCAGACCTTGAAGCAAGGGTGTGGGAACCTTCAGCATACACAAGGCAAAAGACAAAGCTTTGGGTGTTCATTCAACCCTTCATAAAACCACTAAGTCAGCTCTGTTCTTCCATCTTTGGAAAAGGGAAAAAAAAAAGTGAATAGGTATCTGTATTGTTTCCCATGGGAGCAGGCTGTAGTTTCCTGCTGGGCAGAGCATCTTTGTGGTGGTCTCCACCTTTGTGAGACCAAGCATCCTCGTTCAGATTTACCAGGAACAGGGGGTACAGGTTCTCAGCCATCAGGATAGCAGGTCAAAGGCAAATGGAGAAGGTATAGCTCTCCACTCCCTTAAATTTGTGTGCATGCCAAAGCGTGGCATACCTAAGTGCCACTGGAAGTGCTGCTGACTATAGGGAAATGGGACTCCTGGCTCCCTTGCCCCATGTATTGTATCTGGGGCACCACTTTGAACCAACAGCCAACTCTACCAAGAACATAATAATAAAGATGCCTGTAGCTAGAGAGGAGAGAGAGAAAGAAAAAAAGGTTTGGACATTAGCAACGGCACCAGTTGTGCTCTGTGGAGGGAGCTTGGGATCCTGTGATACCTTCTGGGCTCCTGAGAAGGCGTGGTAGAAGCTAGAAACATAGGTCATGATGGCTTTCTCGTCAGGACGGGCAGTTCCAACAATGTCTGTCAAAAAAAACCTCATGTTAAGAGCATAATCAGCTGATGGGAGGAAAGCAAAGGAGATGTAGAACCACAACTGTCCAGGAGGCCTGCTGGGGTATATGATTGTCAGAGTGACTCCACAGGGCTTCCCAGCATTCCCCAGAAGATGTGTGTGTCTCAGAACCCAGGATCATCCTTCTGGTTCCCCTCCCGCATGATAAAATTTCTTCCAGGGTCTGGCCAGGCTAATGCAGCCACATGTCAGCATGTTGTGTGCCACAGCACTTCCCTGTCCCAAGAAAATTACTGTGAATGGTGGATTGAATCAACCCAAACTGGCAGCAGGTTGACACAACTTTTATAGATGTATTTATACTGCAATTCCTCCATGCAGTTCTGTACTTCCAGAAAGACCCTTTCTCCCTTCCTTTCTATACCCCCATCCTCCATTTCAACACAATGATGGCTTGAATTTCAGAAGGCCCTTTCATTAGTTTCAGGGGAAACTCAACACCTCCAGAGATCAGAATTAATGGTGTGAAGGTATGCACGTTAGCTCGACTCCCTGAGGGGAGGAGAGCGATCAGTAAAGAGCAGTCAGAGCTCTTGCCAGGGGCTGCCTTCAACACTGCTAGCTTTGCTGAGATCTAAACCTAGATGCTTATTTTGGAGGTGGCTTTATTTCCTACAGAATGGCAGGAAACACTTGAATCTGTTCTGGAAACATTGTGATTTTTTTTGGACCTCAGCATGATGAATTCAGGGAAAGCAAGATTCATCTCTGGGTACAGGAAATAGTACCTAGAAATATGAACATCCTAGTTACCAAAATATAGCTTCACTAGGTTCAGCTGTCCTGTTCTCACCTTTCCTCTTTGCTCCTCTCACTCCTTTATTTAACATGTCTTTAACTGCTTCTCTTGTCCGACCCAAGCAGGCTTTAGGCAAACAGCCAACAACCAGTGAACTGTTTCAGGTTGTTGTTTGTACTCCAAAGCTACAGTCTTCAAAATCTATTGCCAAGCTGGTCCTGACAGTGGCCTCAGGGAAGCAGACATAATCTGTCACAAAAGCACCTCTGAACAACATGGAACTCTGACTTGGTCTACAGACCCAGTCAGTGAAGGATTTCGTGTAAAACACTTTTGAATAGTCAAGAAGAAACAGTTTATAATAATAATATTAATAATAATACTAATACTAATATCATGCCCTCAAAAGGAAGAGCACCAGCAACATCAGGAAGAGCCCAGAAAACAAATCTGGAGCAAAAGGAACATAGTCCTACACCATACATTAACTCAGTATTTGGCCTGATTCTTAAAAAGGAACACTTCAGTCAGCAGATGACATAGCCAGGTGTTACTCCGTTCTGACTAGCATGTCACCTGCAGGTTAGGATCTCCATTTCAGACTCAAAAGACTGAGGTGCACAAGAGGAAGAGGGAAGCAGAACATGTGACTTTTTATTCCATTCTTTTTCCCCCTATACATTTACTACAATGGTCATGGAGGGAGTATTCAGAAGTTACTGAATTGTTGTACAAAAGAAGTCCACCTAGAAGAAGCGCAAAATTTCTTGAGTAAAAGCAAGTTAAAAGCCATTGGGTTCTACTTTACCTTCTGCATCCAGCATCTTGGGAATATCCAGATATTTCTCAGCCACATCAAAAGCTGTGTTTAGATTAGTGAGAGGATCATCCTGGAAAGAAACAAGCAGAGCAGCAGTGTCAACTTGTAACAAGGTACATAGCACTTCTCTCAAAAAAAGCTTAGTTTGGTATGGGTAACTGTGCTGTCCAGACAAAATTATGTGTGAAGCTTCATGAAGCAGGATGAAATAGTTTCCTTTTGAAAGCAGAGCCTGGAGACTCATGATAGGATAATTAACATATAGTTTTATGTACTTGCAACAAGAAGAAATAATACATTTTGTCTCAAACCTAGTTTAAAGTAAAATTAGCTTCACATCATACAGACAGTAAATGATGAAACTATATCTCACGTTTACATCTCATGCTTGTATTAGGCTTGCAACTTCCATTTTAAAGAACTGCAGAGTAGTGTATCTGTTAGAACATCTAAGCAATACTAAAATAGTAACAACATCTGCAACGGGTGCTGTCCTTAGCTAACACACAGTTTGCTGAGCACCAGTTGAGTGGGAGGAAGAGAAATGTTTTAACAAATCTCCACAAAATAAATACATATAAAAGTACCCATTTTGCCTTGAGTATTGGTTCTCCCCCAGCACATGACTTGTGATTTCCTTAGTATGTTCCTATTCCTCTCTATATAAATCTTCTGCTATGGCAGGATGCACTTCAGATACAGACATCAATACACAGCAATCAAATCCTAAGCGAAGTTAAATGTGAATTATCATCACAAGTAATATCACGAAGGTAACTAGATTTTAAAGAGCCACACAAGAGAACATGAAACACAGACATCACTGGAAACAAAAGACCTCTGCAAACTGTTTCCAGCATTCAAACACAATTGGCAACAAGACACCTGCCAACCTTTATGAGATCCTCATATAAGCCTGTTCCTATATTCCTGTATAACCTGTATAACTTATTTATTCTGAAGGATCAACATACTTCATGGTGACAAATGACATTTGCATTATCAGTTTCTACTGTGGAAACACATGGCTTCTGCCAGATGAAAGGCTATACATAAACTGCCAGTGTTTAGGCACCTTGTTTGGTGTCTTTTGGGAGAGAGGAAAGATGGGGTGATACTCTCCATATCATCATTTGTGCCACTCACACTGGGATTCACAAAAAAAATTAGGAAATAAGGAGTATAATTATTTCACCTTCTTTCTAGAGTGGCATCCATGTTCTGTTTATTTTCTATTTGACATTATGTGCCTCTCCTTACTGCATTGACTTGTAGGATTAAGCTATGCCTGTACTCTTATCAACAGGCAGTTTCCTCTGAATCCACCCAGCAGGAAAGATGAATCTAGGCAGGCTCTGGCAGACAGGGTATGGGCATGTATAAAACTTCCTTTATGACACTGGTCATTATGTAGTGCTCACATAACAGCCTTGATGAACTAGGAAACTGAGCTGTTCTGAAAACTGTTTTCCTGCAGCATTTCTCTAGGAATCAATGCATGTATTAGGCTGGCATCCCATATCAGCATCACATTCCTTTGGGTGAATGTCCTCAGTAGAGAGCAATGTTTCACCTACCACTGTAAATCACACACAGAGGCCATTAAAACAGACATGACCAGTGATCTGTATTTAGTCCACTGGAACAAATCAATATTAAGCAAGGAAATGTTACACAGGCATGCTGTGATAAAGCCAGCAGCTGTCACACACGGTAACAGTGTCAAATAGTACTTTATTGCTATATAATACACTTTCTATAGTGACAACATCAGATATATCTATATCCACTTCTTTGGAGTTTAGCAGTGGTGCAGCCAGTGGATTTTTACTATTCTCCAGCCACAAGGAACCACCCATGCCATGGCATTAGAGGCTGGTACCATTTCAACTTTAACCTACTTGTCTTCTGTGCCTGCTGCGGAGAAACATCTATGAACCCAAAGTGTAACCAAAAGCCTTATTTGAGGAGGTGAGACTAGCTAGTATATAACATACCTCATTCACTATGTGTACACAGGACTTTAGCTTCATTTAGGAAGAAAAAGTAACAGCATTTCTTTCACTCAAGTGCAGGAGCATCCAGAAATGCCAAATGGCAGCTCCCTGGGCAATCTTCCCTACCCATGTGCCATTTTCTACTTCTGTTGAAATGTCACCACTGTGTACCCAATTTCAACCTATGTTAACCATGACAACCATGGTAATACACTTACAATACAGTTACAGACTGTTTAGTACTAACACAAACCCTTCCTTAGCACAGACTAGTCTGAATGAGATGCCTGAAGATCTGACAGTCTCTCCTGGAGGAAAGGGAGGAGCCAAGTCACTGCAGATAGCTTTCCTATCAGTTTGCAAGTAACAACACCAGGAGCAATGTTGCCAAAGGTTAAAAAGACATTTTAAGCTGGAAGCTGGGAGAGGTTTCCTGATGGGAAAACTTACTGGGCTTGGGCAGTCCCAAAGGAAGGGCTGGAGGTCTTAACATGTGGGAAAGTTGAGACTCACCTAGATAAATCCAGCAGATTTCAACTTCATATACAAGAAAGATGTGTGATCAGAATGTCTCTTGGGGAATGAAACTAAAGATAGCATTACTGAAAGCAAGCTACCTAAGTCCAAGACTAGTGCTGAGACGAGCAGAGAGCTAAACCCAAGCAACACCATGTTCCCTGTACCCCTCAAGGGCAGTGGAGCTGCTCATCACAAAAGTGATGTTTCTTTGTGCAAGCGATAGCATTTCCCTGTGGCTTATCCAAGGTTACAACAGGGTCTCAAGTCCTAGGAAATTTCTCCAAACTTCACCACTTTCAGTTCCATCCCATGGTACACCAGCTAATCACTAATTCAAATCACCCGTGTCAGCTGATGCCCATGAAAAGGGATAAGGTAGTAAAGCCCAGCCAGGCAGCTCCAAGCCTTGCACTGCAGCACCACAGCTGCAGACACACTTCAGGGACCCAAAGGCCAGTCACCTGTCTTCTGATTCCTTCCACAGCTGAAACACACACCCAAAAGAGCACTGACCCAGATGAGGTTCTGCAGAGGTGCCTCGGTTGCCATTCTGTTCACAGGACCACAGCAATGGCAGAGGCATGAAGAGGAACTGTAACTTGCCAGGCTCTGGCTGGGTCCACGAGGAAATCTTCAGTTTTACCACGGAAGAGTTACTTTGTTTCAACAGTGGCAGATAGAAAAGCTGCCCAAAACAGCAGATGCCCACCTGGCACATTCTCTGCTTTTGCTGAATAAAGACTATCGCAGCTCTTCTTTTTTCGCCATAACCCTAATTCACAGAGGGACTCTTCTCTCTTCCTCCAACTATTTCCAAGTCCTTGCAGCACACAAGGTTGCCATGGCAATTATTGCAATGTGACAAAAAACATCTTCCATTAACTAGCAATCAGGAAAGGAGATGAAGGGGGAGGAAAATCATGATAGAGCAAGCACTTACTATATCTGTCAGAGCTGAAGACACTAGGAAAGAAATCCAAAACTCATGTTTTCAGGAATATTTGTAATAAATGCATACAACACAGCAGTACACAGACCACTGTTCTAAGCAGACTGCGATATATGAGGGGGTGTCAGAGTTATCAGTCAATCATTGTACTTGATAAAAATATCTTAGATATGGCTCACAGTTGAGCTACAGTCAGAGCCAAAAGGAGGAAGGGAAATCCCATCTTCTCCATACCCCTCACTTGCAGACCATGAGCTGAATCCTGAGACCTTATCTACAATGAGCTAGTAGCAGACAGACCTGCAATGAACAGAAACCACCTAAACAAATAAGCTGTGGTGTCAAGGAATCACTGACACCATGCTGGGTGGACCTGCAACTTTTATTTTGAGGCCTGGACTATAAAAGTAACTTTAGTTAGGCAGTGCACATATGCAGAAAAAATCTGTGCTTGTTCCACTAATATAGTAGACTAGAAAAAATAGCTAGGAACAAACTCAATACAAAACGGTGTTGACAAAAAACTGTTGCTAACTTTTGGGAAGAAGACATGCAGCTACTACACTGATTACCTTTTGCAAGAATACACTGCCAATACAGGGTCTGTCGAATAGACACAGCCTCTGTGAAAGGGCAGAAAGCACTAAAACTGCAAAAGAATGATGCCCAAACAGGAGGTACAATGCAGAACTGCAAGCAGCTTGGACTGATTTCACCTGTCTTGTACTTTGTGTGTGTGTCTGTGTGTGAATGCAGAAACACACAGAGCATCGCCAAAGGCACACACAACCAAGATGCCAATAATTGCTCCCTAGAGCTGGAAAAGAGGTGGTTTTCTAAACTATCACCCACTGTAATGGCTGCTTCTCAGCAGTCTCTTTCGTGTTTATACATTCCACAAACAGGTTTCAAAGATCTAGCATAAAAAAGGCAACTTCCCTTCAGCACATATCAATTGCCAGAGCTAAAGGCTAAGCTCTGAGCTAAGTTCTTCCTAGCTATTTGCTCAAGATTTCAGCTGCTTTGGAGTTCTTTAACATTCATTTAATCTCATGCCTTTGGAGTAATTCAGGTAGAACAACAATAAAAATGACAGAGAGTGAGAAGACTGCAGGAGGGCAGAGGGAACCTGACGGAGGATGGGATCAAAAGCAAGCAGAGATCAAAAGATGCTGGTTTCCTTTAACCTTACTCCAAGCAGGAGAAATCCCTTCCCATGTACATTGAATTTGGTTAGAACAATCTCCCTATCTTTTAAGCCTGCAGGCAATATCACCAAATAACTCCCTTTCCTTTACTCTGTTTTCGCTTGGGTTTGGCTTAGGGCTTTGGTTGATAACAGAGAGCACTGTAGCACTTACCTGGCTGGGTTTTGTCAGGCAAGCATTGCTTAGCTACTTTATTTTCCCAAGATCAGGCACTGAAAATGTCACTCTAATAATTCCTTTTCTTATTGCTGCTGTTTATGTAAACAGCCACAGTCTCCCTCCACTGCTTATTCATCATGTGCTGACTCCAGACACTAAAATGGATCAGATAATATAATTGACTGCTCTGCAAGACAGTAAAGATCTAAAAGGTTATTGAAAAGCAGATCAGACATTGTACAATTCATTGCCTCAAGGATGCATCTAATTTGATTAGGTCATTTACATTTTGTCTGTTTGAACACTGATCAAAGGGCCCAGGTCTATTGGTGATGGGCTCCTGTGTTTATTTCTTTAGCTAACGCCAGGCATGTATGAACTTAAAATACCCAGCCCATGAGATCTCATGGACAAACTTTTTGTGTTAGCCCCAGTAATGACACATGAATTATGCCCATGGTGACATTTCATTCCGCATGCACACAGATACAGTGAAACTAGATGTCAGCATACTGCAGGATAAGAACCCAGTTTGATCTTCCATTGCACTGCTGGGTCAAGACACTGCTAGCACCACAAACCACTGAATGTTTATTCTTATCATCCACTTAGCAATCTTGTCTCCAAAATATACTGAAAGCAAACTTTGGAACAGCTTGTTATCATGTTACCATTGGCAACTGTAAAGTAAAATTGAATTTTGTGACAAATGCATTTCTGGTACCTGGCACCTACATGCTAGGAGAAGCCCAGTACTGCTAAAGACTCAGTGCTAAGCTGGAAGCATGTGATAAGAGTCCAGTGAGGGGACACAAACTCCTCAAAGAGCTATTGCACTAGGACACGAGGTAACTAGTTTCTATCCAACTGTCTACAGAAATGTTAAGTCTGATTTGACTCACTAGTGTGTGACATTAGCACAGAACTAATCTCACATTTGGTGTTACTGAGTTTGCCAGCTTTCGCTCATCAGCTGGGATTGGGGCACGTGTGTCTCACACAAGGCAGTCTGAAAACAGGGAAAGTCAAGCAGGAAGCTCATTAAGTTCACGCTTCATTAAGAAGCCTGAATGTACTGATTCAGCCCTCCTTCCTTCCCCCGTAGTCCTGCAACTGCCAGCTTGTGCTGAAGTTTTCCAATTATGATTACCAAGCTAATTCTTCTCCCTCTTTAAGTCTAAGGAGCCAAGCATCTGGTCTGACAAACAAATTGAGTTGTACCTTTCTTAGCTTCCCGTAGTCGATGAGCTCTGGACGGTGTCTATGAATTAAAGCACAGAAACCAAGGCCATCCTTCCAACTGCGAGAGAGACAGAAGAGAGAACAATGAACACTGCTCAGCCAGGGAGACACACAGTGATGAGCATGAAGGAAGCAGTGGGACAGCTAATTTGGGCTTAGTTTCTAACTAACAGTGCTCATGTAAGTGCTGGGGCAGAGGGATGTCTTGTATGTGCAGGAGACTGCAATAAAGATTCCTTTCAATCCTACAGAAATCCTCTGTGATTAGGACTTGCCCATTGCATTGCCACCTCCTTTTTGGCAATTCTCTATGCTGAAATCTCTGTGAATGTCTTGTGGAGTAACTGAGAACAGGTATAGAGCTCAGGGTTGTAAAAAGGCGTAGATACAAGCCCTAAAGGAGGAACAAGAGTATTCCTTCGGAAAAAAGCAGATGTCCACAGCTAGCTCCACTACAGTACTGGCCAGCATGAATGCTGGTTAACCTCTTAAAAGGGCTTTACATTTACATGGTTCATACAGCTCTCCAAGATTTGCTGGTAAAGAACTACTATGCAGAACCTTTCACTGGAATATCTGCCAGTTTGGCATTATTAAAGAGCAGAGCAAGAAAACCTTTTATCTGTTACCAACTCTGCCATAGTACAAAAGTTCCAGGTGCAGTCCCTTTTTTTTTCATGGTTCTTAGTGTTCTGAGTTTTCACAGAGCAAAAGCTCTCTTGCTTAGCCCATGGCACATACACAGCTCTCAGAGGACTTAATGCCCTGGAGAACTTTATGAAAGCAGCAACTGTAACCATAATGAGGAATTGGGACATAGGTACTTAGATCGTCTTAGAACCTCTGCCTTTAATTTCCTAGGCATCTCTCTGGACTACGCTGTTACTGCGTAATGTGTATGTGCCTTGAGAGGTGTGTCAGGAACGTTGAATATACTGAGAGATACAGGAAAATAAGAGAGACTGTAAAGCTAAGTTCTTGCCAGTAACTCACCTGATATGGAAGTTCTGAATGTTTACATTTTTGTAGGGGGCTGTCTTCCTCTGACACCACAACAAAAGTCCTTCTTTAGCAGATGTTTCTAGTGAAAGAATGAAAGAAAACACATCAAGGAACTCATTTTCTTAGAAAGCAGGAACTTCTGGAGCATATGCTAGAAAACCATCACCAACTCTTCTTTGGTAGAGACTGCACTGAATTGTACTTTAATTTCACTTGTAGAAAATTTCTTGTTTGGAAGAGTCTACTGGGATAGTTTTGTTACTATTATTTCCTTAATGAGGGTCAGTAATAACAAAATAGCTTTTTGGGATTAGAGAGTCTTGTAGGACTTGTAAGCAAAACATCAATTTTCAGTGCTAGTCCCCAAATCAGCTGGCAAGAAATCCAACAGACTCTGACCTCAAAGCTGACTTTCAGGCTTAGCCATCCTTTTGAGCTGCCCTTGAAACCTCTTGTAAAAGAAGGATGTGAAAAACTCTTCAGAGTATACTTGAGCCTGGCCATAAATGTCACAAACAAGGCAGCATGGGAAGGGCAACTTCCTAGAATCTTTTAGTGACTCATTTAAGCGCATATTTTGATCCTTCCAAGTAGCAAAAGCATTTAGTTGTTCATTATTGAACAGTGGCCGGAAAGAACTAAAATTTACCTTCAACTGAGATATCCTGAATGGCAAAACGAAGGATGATGGTCCAGATCATTCCAAGGGTCATTTTAACATTGCCATCCACAATTTCTATGGGAAAAAAGAGAAGAAAGAGAAGACATTAAGTTGCAAATGCAAATCCTTGTAAAACAGGAGCATTGCAGAGCATTTCCTTTTGCAGACGGGAGAACTGGAATTCCTTCCAAAAACTGTTTCTCCTCACCTTCCCAGATGCTCTGCTGGTACAGCACAGTACTCAGTAATCACACTGGTTTGCTTGCAGCATGATACTGAGAGTAAAAACAGACACAGATGATCCCAAAGATCAGAAATAAAGACCAATTTAGATCAGCGCCATTCCCCACAGAGGCCTAAAACCACCTTGTTCAGGTTTCATTACAATCACTTAGAAGTCATAGAAGCCAAACTGAAAGAAAGAAAAGCTTTCCCTCTCTTACTCTCCTGTGTCTACTCCAAGTCACCTATATAACTGCCCCAGCATACTTATACCAGATGAATCAGTGAGACTTCCCAGTGCAGATGGGCTCTGACAGCTGATTTCGTCCTATGAACAAGATACCACCAAGAAAACCATTTAAATTTCAAACAAGCCTAAATGTTTGCCATTTCAAACAAACTTAAATACATCAGGCTGCCTGTATAGGACTTCTTTCAGTCAAGTAACTGCCAAAAGACACAACAAAGCATTTCTCAAAGTACATGCATCCTGCTGGAAGAGGAAGCAAAGACTCATGCTGACCAGTCTGCACAGACCATAACATAAACTGTGATGTTAAGCAGATTGTGATTTATTGCTCATTGGACTCCACAATATAAATCAGCAAGGGTCAACAACTTGGAAGTTTTACAAGGTGACTGCTTGCGTGTGTGAGGTATGACCTCTTTAGGATGGGGGATCAAGATGCTGGTGGGAGGCATTTGGGGTGATACTGGCCCAGAAAGGGGCTTTCATCATGTATAGATCAGAGCTAAACAGTCCAAACAGTGAAAAGATGGGTCTAAAGTGCTGACCCTCAGCATCTACAAAAATTTCACAGAGATATATACACATTACAGAATTTACAGCCTTCACATTTTTGGATAGTGAAACTAGCCAAGTTGCCTTCTCCTACTCATTGTCTAGCAGGTTCCTGCATGGCAGGACCTTTCACAAACAACTGATAAGTTACAAGAAAATGGTTAGAATTAACCTACTGTTTGGAGGTAGAATAATTCAAGTCCCAAGAAGGCTATCAGAAACCTTCTGCGCCCCTGTAGACACCTCTGTGCCACTGCTTCCATAAAGCTGTCCAGCAGGAAAAAATTGTGTTGAGGCAAGTAGCAATTTGCAGTACAGGCAACTGCCACCTGTCTGGATCCTGACATAAAAGCAATGATATTTGAATTTTTTCTCTTAAGCTGTTAAAAAAAAAACCCTTTCTTCTTATGAAAAAAATTGAAATTGCAAATCTCATTGTATTCAAAACCAACAGACGAGAAGAACATTGCTTCAGGTATCATGTCTATCTGGTCCAAATTTCTGAAAGCTTGTGATTTAGCAATATATGTCATGCAACTTCCAGTGTAAATTAGAATGATAAGCTCCATCATCCTTTGACATACACCTGCATTAGGGATTTACAGATGTAAAATACAGAAAACAAGACACACCACCTTGTTCTACACCTGTAAACTCCTGCTGCTTTTTGCACTTCAGAGTACACATAGATACCTTGGTGGGGCATCAGTTTGCCCAGAATTAAACAGCCAGCAACTTTTCACTGCAGTACAAAAGAACTACAGTTACTGCTGCTGGCATGAAAAAACTACATTTGTCTGTTGACAGTTTTCGCACAAAGTAATTCTTTACAGGCATTTTAAGGTCACGGAGTTGTCTGCTAGGCTGATGCAAGAAAATGCCATGGGATGGCAAGTCTATTCAGTTCTGCACTTTCTGCATTCTTCAACCCTCCAAAAAAGCACTGCAATAAACTCAAAGGAAAATCCTTACTATTGTTGCAGATACCTGAGATACTGTAGCTAAAGTGTGTAAGAAAGTATCTGTGTTTTCAGCTTGCTTATTCTGTTCATGCGATAGATCTTTGTGAGGATTTTCAAAAAGCAAAAAAAACAATGCTTTTAAAAACCACAGCAGTTGGCAGGACTCCCCTAGGATATATTTAAGATCTGAAACTAAACTGAGCCCTTTGTTTTAAAGGGCTAGATTAAAATCTGATAATAATAACGCTGAAAATGCTTCATGAACACTAATAAATCAATCAGTGAGCTGAAACAGGTGATTAATATTACTGTTCCATGGATTTTAATTAGAAATAAAGGTCAAGACACTTACATAAAACCAGACAGTGTTAAGTCGCTAATGTGGCATAAGAACTCGGCACTATGCTCTCGTTACATTCTCAAATTCCAGTTTTATAAAGTTAGCTGCTGGGTTAAGGTGGAAGCACACCCCTTCTTCCCCAGCCTTCTTCACTGCATTACTCATTTAGAAAGGAATACATGCTCTCTGCTCACATATCTAATTATTCCTTAGCAGTGCACCAAAATAAGGCTGTTCTGGAAGAAATACCAGAGTATTTCTACCACTTCATCTCTACATATAACTTATTTTTTCCTGACATAGAGAAAACTCACCATCTACCAAGTAGTTACTGATGCGAGATTAGTGAATGATCCATCCCAGCATGTACATTCACAAGCCACACGATCCTCAGTCCTTATCTTTCTTTTTTTTAATTAAATAGAGTTGATAAAATTTTTATTATTTGTTAGAAGCAGGCAAGCATTTTTCATTTCTAGTGCTAAAAATTTTCTCCTGGCAACTCGTTTACAAAGTGAGGCAGGCAGCCTGGTTAGAAAAGCCCTATGCTGTTTGGCCCTCACTTACTTGTTTTTCCACCCCTGCATTCTCCAGTGCTAATCTCCGTTTCCTTCAGCATCCCTTCAGCACCCTTCAGCTGCTGCCAGTCTCTTTCTAATACAGAGGAACATGGCCAAGAAACAAAAGTGAAAAATGTGGTTGCAAAACAGGTTTGCATGAGGCTTTCTGCTTCCTGCTGATGAAGAAAAAGAAACTCCACAGGAAGTGTTAAAATTTGAATGTAACACTACAAATCTAGAAGATTCTAATGTTTAATTAAGGATACTATGTTTGTTCCCTGCTGATACAAGAAAGGTTCAGTAATGTGGGAGCAGTTGACACATGAAAAGGCTAGCAATCAGACAGTATCTTCTGCCTGGCTGTGCTTTCTGAGTGCTTTTCCTAGGCAGGATCTCTGCAAGCACTGTCTGCACTTCCTTCACCACCAGCAGCTGTTGTCTGAACAGCAGCAGCAACCACATGTTATTAATGTGATTTACATTCAGCTTGGGGGGTGATCTGTTGCTGGCTAAAGCTGGTGAGGCATCTGCATCCACTGGAAGTAAATTTTTGACACCATTGAATATGCTTCCACCTAGCTCCCATTATTGTACCAAATAACATGACCTAAGTACGCGAAAACTATCATACTCTCATCCATTTGTTTGACAACCAATTAAGGGCCTGACAAATATTCAGTCCTTAGGAGGAAGACTGGCTGGCTACAGAGATGTGTCTTGTAAAATGCCATCGTCTTTTTTAAATGCATGAACTCATTTTGAAAAATGCAAAAATTATGATTACTTTTCTGCCTGGCCTGGGCAATTAGAAGCAGCATCAACAATACAGAAACTGCTATCCCCACCTAGCTACTTCTGAGCTGCCCATGAGAGCACAGCCTCTGGTTACCCCACAGAGAGAAGTTGCATGGCATGAACAGCTGACAGGATAGCATTATGATCTGGGAATTGGAGACATAGAACAACAACGGTGACATAAAATAAAGAGTGTTTGGCATTTTGTTTGTTCTAACAAGTATTCGTGCCCTTGTCTCCAGAAAGTAAGTTGCTAATGATGATCTAATCAGATTTAGGACAGATGGCTGGCATTGCTCATGAGGGTGTACCTGAGGTCCACTGTCAGTGGACAGGACATAGGGGCAAATAAAACACTATGTTTCACTCATTGACATGAAGGGATACTATTTTCCCCCTCCTTCCACTCTGAAATGTATGCTTGCATTGCCTGGTACTTCAGTAGATGTTTTGCTCAGATGGGACTTCTGCAAATATTGAATTCTCCTTTCACTTGGTGAGAATAGGGATCAGCTCATCTGTATGTTGAAGTGAGCCAGATCTTAAAAGAACAGCGATTTTCTATGCAGACTAAAGGTACAAATAAAACAGTTTTAGGTTCACATACTTGACCCTATTCAATCTGTTAAATTCCAAGAGCATTTGACATCAGTATGGACTCTATTACAGCAAAAGAAGGGCTCCTGCTGTGTCACATGACAGTGAGATTTAAAAGTAGACAAAAACCATTTGGAAGCTGCACCAGGTTAGAATCTTCTTTGATCCAGATGTATCTGCTGTATGCTAGAACTACTTTGATTTTATGGACTCTGGTCAACAAAGTGTTTAGGATAATAAATAAATAAATAAATAAATAAATAAGCCAGGACATTGATGGCCAATGTGTACAGGGAACTACAGCTGAGCTGCAGACCCTTCACACAAGACCTTGCTGCCCAGGAGATATGTACAGATGGAACAAGCTACTCTGAGGTAAGCAGTGTGCTGTCCTAGCCAGTACCACCACACTGTTGCTGGATGGTAGTTTTCTCCTCTGCGAGAAAAGCCACCTAGAAAACTTTCTAGATCAGTCCAACCTGACTGATGCATCTACAGCTCATTTTCTTCATGCAGAGTTATAAGTGACTCATTAGTTTTGATCTTCTACCTTGCTGCTGCATGATGTCTTCTTAAAGTCTGGAAGCAAGTCCTTAAAATTCACGCTCCAGGAAGTTTCTAATAGCTTTTGTGGACAGAATTAACTGCTGTGCTGTCCAAAGTGAAAGTCTATTTTTACAGCTGATATGCAATTTACTGTACACCAAGCACCTGGATGGGTTGGCAGAAGCCCCTGCAGCAGGTTCTCTTTCTTGGTGACAACTAGAGTGGCCTGTGCCCAGTCTGCACGCACGGGCAGGCACTGGGGTAGGGGAGTCCATGCTGTGATCACACTTACATGGCCTGAGCTGGCATCACAGCACAGGCCCAAGCACTCTGTACAAAAATCAAACTTAACCTTAATGTAAACTTCAGTGCCCAACCAGAACAAAGGAGAGGAGGTCAGAATCACCATTCGGACTTGTATGAATCATACTTCTGTCACAAAACAGCCTATTTCTGAGCAAGGCAATTGCTATGAATCCATACCAAAAAACTGGGCCCTAGTGATCTTTGGTCACAGATCATTCTACTTGCAAACGATTTCTAGGTGCTGTGAGGGCACAGTTACAGCTGACTAAGGAGTAGAGAGCAAAAAATAAAATCCAGTGGAAGAAGAAGAAAAGGCAAACTCATGGCAGGGACAGCAGAATCAGAAAAAAAACAAAACCTAATAAAGGGGAACAGAGCAGGAAAGCAGGAAAGATAAATTTTACACCTGTTCTAGACCCCCAGAAGGATTCAAATGTCTGTCTGAGATACAAATGACAAACAGGAGCTGTCTTAATTAAGGTGGAAGACCTCTTGCTCCAGGTCCAAATCCTAGTTTGAAAAGGGTCCCATATACATATGGACTATTGTATCAGACACTGGATGCATCAGTCTTTTTTCAAGGGCAAAAAATGACCTTAGAAATGTATTTGCTCTATAAAAACAGTATTCAGGGCCAACTTTAGCCTCAGGTTGGTGCAGATGGAAAAGCTGAGAAATCTGTAGAAAAGTTGTGCATGCGAAGTATCAATACCATTCAGCCATTCATCTCTTGTGTTTTGCTCTTCTATACCCAATAGGGTAAAGAGGTGCCCGCAATGTCCCTGGACACTAGTTACAAGTTATTCCAAAGTCTCCATAAAGTTAAAGCAGTATGTTGAGGTAAAGGTCTTGGTAAGGAAAACATAAGCACCTGAAGCGGCTGAGGTATTCTGCCTGATCTGACAGAGAATAAGTGAACCAACCATAGGATGGGTACATGTTCTGGAGATGTCCCAAGAGCATGCCTGAAAGGCCAAAATTGGGGACAGCATGCTGAGACTGCACTGATCTCATGAGCTGAGAACAGGTAGGGCTCAGCCCTGTAGCTTCAGGACTCTCTCAAAGGAGGAATGCTCATCCAGAACTCTATCATGGGCTCATTTCCTGGTTGTGTCATGAGTTTCCCTAGAGAAACCACGTTATTTCCATCTGCAAGGTGGAGATAACAAACCTCCCTCATTTTCCGTGGTTACTTTAAATACAAACCTATAACCACCATAGAAGCAGAGTGTCTCCACAGCAAGTGACAACCTGAGTCCATAGGCAGGACTTACGGATCCAGAACAGAGCAAAACAAGTGCCACAAAAACCTTCAAGCTCTTCTGGGTCTTGGGTGAAATATCTGCAAACACCCACCATCTTTGCTATAAAGTCAAAAATCCTACACAACTGCCTGCTTTCTGTGTGATCTGCAAGTCCTTCTTGAGGGCATCCCTGGTGCTGCCCACAATGATCTACACAATGATACGCAGGCTTCCAGCCAGAGCACCCACCTTTCTGGGATGCACAGAAAGAAGCCTGGAAGCCCTGAAAACCTGAATCTCTGGGGTTGTTGTCCTGTGCTGGGGGCTGCACTTGGCTTTGACCTATGCAATATCCTACAGCAACAGGGGATCTTTCACAGCAGCATTGAAACGAGCTAAATACAAATAGCTGCTATGCTATTGGAGAAAGAAATATCTCAATTAATTTGTTTCTACCACTGCTCAAAATTTTCCTCAACTCATGAGAACGAGAAGAAAAGCAGGACCTGATCAATAAGCCCAAGTAGGAATTGGGTTTAGCAGCCTTGTGTGAAGGCAGGATTTAAATCCAGAGTAAAGGCCTACTATATCCCATTTTTAACTCTATGACTTATTCTACAAGAACACAGTAGGGCTAGGGAGGTGCAAAGGGAAACGACATGCAGCCAATAAGAAAGACAATGACTAAGCATGGCTTGGGCCCCAACAAATCATCTGGTTTCCTTACCTTCAGCTCCAATAGATACTAGTTTGACTCCTTTGCTGGCAATGAAATCCAAGGCCTTGTTCACATTGGATATTTTGTGCACTCGCATTTTGCCTCTTTCAGGCTTAGCCAAACGTTCACCTAATAGGAAACAAGGGGGGGAAAAGGTATTAGAATACAATTCTGAACCATTCTTCCCTAGTGGGTGTTACCCATGCTGGTGGCTCCCACTGCTCAGCCAGGCAGAGGGTAGACACCCCTGAATCCTCCTTTCAGGACAGCCACGCTCACTGTTCAGTGCCCTCGGAAAGAATCAGACAGAAAAGAATCATTACAGGTAAGTTAGTAACAGAGAACCTGTCAGGTTTTTTTGGAGCAGGTTTGTATCAGAGGTGAAAAGGTCTGTTGAAAGCCCACTGAGCTAGGCAGTGGAACTAACCTCCATGAACCACAGATAAGGACACCTGGAAACAGCACCAACTTCCCTCCCTGACAAAGACAGGTGAGGACATCTCCTCCAGCATTTGCAACACCCAGTTTACAAAGCAAATCTCTCTGTGGAACTCCCTGCAGCCAAACATGAGGGTGGTCTTATACCTTGCCTTCTCTTTCTCATAGCCAGGACACAGACCTTCTACCTCTCTCGTCTCTTCACTGAACAGCCAAAACTAACTGCCTGTATCAGGAAATAAAACCACTTTTTTGGCAAGTGGCTTTATAACTGTAAGGACTGTCACTTCAACTCCTTTTCATTAAGTGATGTATTTCTAACTCTATGCAAGGCCCCTTACAGTGTCATGCATTTGTAAATGTTTGTAATGAGGCACAGAGAAGTCGCCTAGCCCTGAGGTAAGAGCAGGTTAATCTCTGAAAGAAATCAGTCCTAGGATAACACCAGTTCCTGACTGCAACAAAGCTGGAAGATTTGGAAAAGCATTTTCCTGACCGTATTCATTTGAAAGAGTTGCATTAAGTGCAGTCATGTCCTTCTTGATAGGTTGCCTGTAAATATGCTCACAGTTTACTTTTACTAACAATAACCCAGCACTTAGAGTAAGCAAATTGAAGCTTGGACAGACAGGTGAACTTTTCAAAGGAACTTCAGTTAGAAATGTAATTAGATGCAATATCAGGAATCACCTGTATGTGACACACAACACCAAAAATGAACAGAATGTCCACTTTCAGATCACAAACTCCAGAATACAAAAACGATCTAAAGAAAATCCAAGCATGTTTTGCAGTTTGGGAGTGGGAAGTTATAATTAAAAACAGATCAAACGGGCAAGTCAAGGCAAGTAATTACTCACCTGACCTATTCAGTTCTGACAGTCTCCTGCTGTATCTTGAACTGAATATTTAAGACAATGTCTGCTGACTCAAAACCATTATCTGGTGCTTAACTGTGAGAAAGAAAAGTACTTGGCTTGCTTCCCAACACAGGTGTGAGCAAAAGCTAAAATGGGGAAAAAATATTATCTCCATAACCATATGCCTTACAAGAATAAAGCCTGGAAATTAAACTCCTTTAGAAGTGTTTCGTAGTTACTGTAGGCTGGTGTCATTAGCTCTCATGCTTAAGGATAAAACCAGATTCCATTTTCAAAATAGAACATGGATGTCTGACAATTTAAGTAAAAAGAGATATTTTATGATACTACCTCCATCCTAGGATTAAAAAACAAATCTCTTTTGCTTTAATGGAACTTCAAGTACACATCATGGTGCATTGCTTTATTTTTTTACTTGGCCAATTCTAGTCATTCTAGTTAAAGCATTTTTTGTGACAGTTTCACAATGACATTTTTACATGTAGTTTTACAATAGACTTAAGCAGACCTATGCTTCCAAATGTCAACAAATTGGTTGAGCCAGCTAAAAAGTAACCATTTTCCTCAGCTCATGTGACTGTAAACTAGCCTTGCAAAAAGAAAAATAAAGACAAGTGATTAAGTTTCAGCTGGAACAGCAAGCTGATCCAATTCACCTTGTGGCTGCACGTGCAAGGCCAATACAGGGGAGAGCATCTGAACCGCCCTCCCTGGGGCTGGGGAGAGCAGGATTGTTCCCCCTGACAGCAATGCGATCCTTGATCAATTGATAGTGATTGCAAAATTGCAGTCTCCCTCTCTCAGATTAGAATCCTTTTTTTTGTGAACTTTTTAAGTTCCAAAACCCAATGGCTATTTCTTTCAGACTTGGACTTTATTACAAATTTAGTTTTCCAGAAAAAAGCATCATCTGGTTCCATGCCATACATTATTAATGATGTAGACTGTTACAGGGAATCCTTCTAGAAATATGTTCTACTTTCATCTATTTGCATCATTGCTTTATTTCTCAGTACTTCTCCCAGCTCAGACAATGAAAATGGTCTACTCGCTTCCATTCTCTGATTCTCATGTACTAGCTGCCCAAGGCTGTACTTTAAAAGCTAAACAATGCAAGGATGTGTTGGCACAGAAGTTGTTTACTGCAAATTTGTTTAGGAAAAATTTCAATTAGTCACTCCTCCTGTTTGGGGGGTGGACACAGCACTTTAGAACTTTATTTTAGAAGTAATAAATGTGAGTTTAGCGTTTTTTTAGTCTTGTAGTGTTATTTTTATAACGGTTTTGTCAGGGGAAGGAAACACGAGGTGAAAAATGGAAGTGTATCTTTTGGGGCAACTTCTGTGGGAGGCCACAGTTGCTACTTCCAACCACAGAGGCCAACAGGGGATGACCTACAAGGAGGAAGTCCCAGGGCTGTCCATGGAACTTCTTCCACTGGGGAACTGACCGGGGAACCAAGGGGCTCTGGCAGAGCTGAAAGGGGCCCTGCCAGCAGCACAGCTCACCACTCCAAAGGTACTAGGCTGAGTAAAACCGAAACATGCTCCTCTTGCAGATCATCACTGCTTCCCATACTTTGGAAATTGCATCGTATGGGAAAACTGCCTCCTACTTGGCCTAGCTGCCCGGTAGCAATGTGTTCCCAAGAACACATGTGAAGGTCTGCCCTGAAACAGGCCTCCCACAGTCTTAGCGGCAAAGTCCCTCTCCCACCATAGGGTCTCCAGTAGTTTCCCTGATGCAGGCTCCATCCTTCCTGCCATGGCAGAGTGGCAGCAGCCACCCCACAGCAGGGGCAGAAGGAGACAGTGCTCCCTCCCTCATTTCCACACATCCCGTCCATGCATCCAGGTGGAGCAGGCACTCAACCTGACCCCGCACTCTCACGCCTGAGAGCTCTTCTGGCCATGATTGCCTGGGTTAGAGGGGACCAGCCTCACGGAGTAACCCTGTCCATACCAAATTCCCATCAGCAGCTCAGCAGGTCCCCAAAGTCCGTGAAGAGGAAGGTGTGAGCCAAGAGCTGAAAGGAAAGGCCAGAAGCTGGAACTGGAGGGCTAACAGTCATTCAGAGACTCATCCTTTTAGCAGATGATAAGTGGGAACCATGGCAAGAACATACAGAAGAGCCCTTGCCAGGCATCAGGAGACTCCTGACCCCTACACGCTGCTCCCCAGATGGGTTGCTGCTTCCCCAGCTACAGACCAAAGGGGCTGCTAGTGGAGCCAGCAGATGGAATGAGGCTCTGTATGAGCAGTGCAGCTCGAAACTGATAATGGGACTGCCAATGATGGAAATGAAATGGGGAAAAGAATGTGCTAAGTTTCTCTTCTTTTGCCACTGTACTTCAGAGAACTCACTTCTAGCTTCTGCTCTCTCTAGGGAAAGGATGCTCAGTCTTAAGTGCGTGAAAGACCACGGTCTCTGGTGGGATGCAGTCCCCAGCGGCTCCCCATGCCTTTGCCCACTCATCTAGTGGCAGCTTGCAGGCACAGCTCCTTCCCAGTCTAAGGCGGATATGACAGGCTGCCAGTGGGCTCCCAAAGGGACAAGAAGAGAGGAAGAGTGGGAGACAATACAAGAAAATTAAGCAGTGTGAGATAGGAGATCCCCTCTTTTAGCACTGAGCCTCATCCACCCTCTCCTCTACATACTTCTCTCTCCTATCTTCTAGTCCAGTGATTAGAAACTAAGCCATCAAGGCCCATCTGCCCTAGTGTCCAGGCTGCAGCCCTGCCTCTGGAAAGGAACATAAATACAGAAAATAAACTCATATGACTCTGCTACCTCATTTCTTACAGGCACTGCAGAAACAATGTGCATGCTAAAAAGCTCAGATCCTTGAACTGTGATCCCTCCAAGCCAAAGCATGGGGAAAATCCCTGAGGTTTCACTCTATATTCATAAATTCTGAAAAACACTGACAGTATACTGACAGCATCTTTGCAGAAACTGGCAAAGGGGAAGGGAAGGAAAGAAATGGAGGGACAGAAGGAAGGCAGCCTGTGTGATTCTATCATGGCCATTTTGGAAAATGTACCAAGGTCCAAAGTGCAAGCCACTGGATTGCCATAACTGGCTCAAAAGCCACCATAAGACAGTCTGTGAGCATACAATTCCAGTTCCATACATAAGGTCCTACCCTCTCTCGATGTCTCCCACTGTACTTAACTAAGGTATTTATCTTATCAGCACATCAAAAGGGGTTACTGCTTATATGAAACAATCCCTGGGAGATATCTGTCTAGTAGTGGGACACTGTGACATGGAATAAAAACAAATATGACCTAACTTGTTTATGCCACTGCTTTTATTTCAGACTGAGTTCTTTAGGATTTTGCTTTTCTTTGGCAATTTTTTTTCCCCATGAAGGCTTGAGCACTGAGCTCACATTGAAACTAGAATTGAATAACTTCAGTCACAGCTGAAACTGAAGAACACAGAAGATTTATTGGTCTGACTCCCCTCTTCAAATAACTTCTATCGTACTCCCACTGCCATGTGGCTTTGGTATGACTTGCCAGTGCAGCATTCCCACACTTCCCAGACCTGCTTCATCAGCCCTGCCAAGCAGTAAAAGCCATTGCCTGAGCCTTCACAGGAGGCTGTGCATTCCTGACAGGCAGAGAAAAGCTGAGAGGCAGGAGCAGAAACACAGTAGGCAGCCTGAACAGGCCATGAGCTTTGAAGTACATTCCAAAAGTACATTAATGGTCACTGCTGGAGACAGATATTCGTTAGGGAGAAATTTGTTCTGAATCGTGAAACAGCTGTTCTTATATTCTAGCAAAATCTGCAGCACTACAGCCCTTGCAATCCGTATTCTGCAAGAAAGGAGGAGGACACATTTCAGAACAAAGATTCTCAGGACACTTGAGAGCACCACACAGAACCTCTCTCACCTGAAATGACTTCCAGAAGTAACATGAGTTTAAGACCGTCCCTGAAATCTTCTTCTATGTTCTCAATCTGTGTCCCAGCTTTGCGGAGGTGAGAATTGCACCATGCTGTAAACGTCTAAAACATAGGAAAGAAAGAAAGTGGGGGAAAAAAAAGTAGTCAGTAATCTTCCCAGAAACCAAACAACAGTTCACAACCAAAGCAGTGCTGCTAGGTACCATGACAAAGGTTTAAATGCTCCTTATATTACCACCTTTCCACATGACGCCCTTGTGGAGCACAAGCAATAGCACCTCTAAATATACAGAGAAGTTGCAGGGTGTTCCCATAAAAGAGGGAATCTGAAACAGGCAGTCATTTTACAGCTCCAGCACATTTGATTTTCTGAAGAGGCTTCTCATCTTCTGTTTGGTTTAGAATACCTTGAAACTGATTTTAAAGCATGCTAAGTGCTCAGATTGCTAGGAACTCAAGTGGTGTTAGATGACATGTATTAACATAATATGGAGAACAGAGAACAGCATTTCAGATCTTCCTGTCTCTAGACAGGTGCTTGAGAAAAAGAACTATTCTTATACACCCAACTGCCTCTGGTCTACTCCATCCCCAGCAAACACTGCAACCCTCAAACAGACACTGAGGGACAGCACGCTGAGCTCCTCAGCCACATAAACTACATCCCAGTAGTGTCTGTCCTGCTGCCCCCATTCTTACTGACTAGCTGCTAAGTAGAACTCCACTCCCTGTGACTGTCCCACCTTCCCACTCCCATGTGAAGGAGTAAATACTTTCTGAATAATGATGCTATCACCCAGCTCAGCAGAAGTGGAGGTCCTAGAAAGGATATAAGTAACCATTACTTAGCGACATTACTGTCTAGCACAGCTCCAAACTCCTGCCATTCGAGAGCCTCGGGCAGGTGCATCACTGCAGCCATCTCAGTAACAAAAATCACAGCCACTCCATAATTCGTGATACTATGCATGACCAATGGAAAAATAAAACGAGTTTGAAGTGTGGGACAGACTGAGATACAAACCACAACACAGTCAGTAGTATACAGGCTAAACAAAACTCTTTTTTAAAGCACCTTCTGACCTCAAGCGGTCAGGATAAAAGGATTTCTCATATGAGAGAAGTGAATTTCACCACAACAGATGACAAGACGTATTTTCTGTGGTTGCAATTTGTAAGCCCATGCTCTGAACAACGGGCATGTGAGGCACTGACAGGGGAGAGATCATCTCTTCCAAGAGATGTCATAGTAGGGATCACCTCAGAAGAGAACCAAGTGAAAGGGTCTGAAAAAGTGCTATCATATGATGGTCAAAAAACAAGAAGCAAAACACCTCAGATACCTCTGTGTGGCACAGACTTAAAACAGACTTAAATCAAAGAGCCCAACTCCAACATGTAGAAGATGTTTGACACAAAACTACTGTTTGAAAAGTAAATTGTAGAAACCAGGTCTTTTAAAGAGGACAAGTTTGTTCAGGTGCTAATGAATGCATTTCACAGTGTTTGAATAGGACATCAAGTAAAGCCTTTCCTTTGTACAACATGATAACCCTTCAATCACTCTTTAAATAGAAGGGTGAGGTTACTCAAAAATAAGCAAGCTTAGGACTACTACAAGGAAAGTCTTCTCTCCCTCTCCCAGATGTGATCTGAGAGCCAACTCAACTCAATGACCCAGCAAAGAACTGTTTACTTTCTTAAGGCTACTCTTCTGCTCAGTGGTGCATGGAGGCAGTTCAGTGAGTCTAAAAAGCCTCAGCAAGATAAAATTGGGCATACATGGGTCAAGCAGGAGGGTGGAGTGGACCACTGCAGCCATGCTGTCTTAAGCTGCTGGGGAACCACAGAAGTAAGGACTCAGCTAATACTGAAGAATAGCATGCCAAAAATTTAGAAATGCTTCACCACTTCTTACACCATGTGGAGGATTTCCAAAGAAAGGTTACCCCAAATGGCAATGGGCTTGTTTTTAGTTGTCTCAAAGCTTGGCTTTCACTACTAACTTGCTTTCATTTGAGTTTACCAGCCTACAAATAGTGTGGCAGAATCCTTCCTTGTAAAAAGCATTGCTCAATAACTGCCAAGCTTCTCACTGCTGTGCTCTGGCCTTGCTCTCCACTGGGACTGTGGAGTTGAGCAGGATAACAGTGTAGCTGTAAATACTTTCATGGCAATGGCCCTTCGGACGGATGCATGTATTGTGAAAGTCTGGGATCTCTTTTTTCAGGATGGCCTGGTTTCCTTCCAGATTTGGAAGCTTGGAAAAAAGAAGAGTAAGTCATTAAGCAACTTTTATTGCTTTTTATTGTTAATCCCCTGAGAAATAAGAGAGGTGTGGTGGGTTTTTTTCAAGTAAGAGCAGTTTTAATTGAAAAAGGGCCCTGTATCCTGAAGTACATCCTTTTGGCACTATTTTCTTCATTCTAGTGCCTGAGCTGTATTACAACAAGAAAGGTTAACTTATTTGGCTCCCTTTTGCAGCCAGGCTACTTCACTCCTCCAGAAGGGCAAATGAGAGCAGACATGCTTTCAAACGCTACATCATCACATAAAGTATGAGAGCAAGTTATGTCAGAATGGTTGTAGATGCCCATGAACCTCCTTCTCATATTCGGAAAGCAGATAAATCAAGATACTTACAGGTAGTGCCTGGTCCTGGGTGACATTACAAAATTCGTGTTGACTTGAGGAGGAAGCCTGATATCTAAATCACAGGCCACAAGGCTGCAATTTTATTTCTTGTATGACTTCTCTGAAGTAATTTCAGTTCTATTTTCCATCAGCCCAAAACAGATAAGAACACTCTGCTTTAAATCAATGATAATTCCAACAGAGCTCAACAAGGCATTCCTCTGCATGGTTTGAACATGGAAGAGGGTGACCAGGTCTATATTTCCAAGAAACACAGCAGAAATTAAATGCAAACCACAAATCTTCTAAACTTTGTCTTATTATAAAGCCTGGCAGGATAGCTAGATCAGTGAGAGTACTTTTATAGCTGCAAGAGTCACCTAGGGGTTGGTGGAAAACAAAGTTACAGAGCCAGCACTCCAAGTTCTTTACTGGAGCCATCCCACCTTATCATGGCCTTAGATATACTGAAGTAAGACAATTCCGCAAAATATTGCCATTAGCCACCTCAGCTTTTCAAGAACACGGACCATGAAGGGTTAATAAACAGAAGACACACACACAGTTCCCACTAGACAACTCCCCGATGTGAAGATATTTTCTCAAGGCATCCTTCAAGTTCTACAAGAATTCCATTAAGCATAATACCATGAGCAGCATAACAGCATATGCAAACAGCAACAATCAGCAGCCCAGTATGGATGCATTAGGCCATTTTACAAGAAAGCAGGATTATGAATGCTTTTAATAACTGCAGTGGGACTCGCAAATTATATTCTTCAGAGACCAACCCAGAGCAACATCTATCAAAACACTATCATCAGAAAACAGCTTTATGTTGCATCTGCTGCATGTACTGCACAGGGGTAAAATATCTTCTTACTTCAAAGCAGCAAACTGGAAAGAGGTTTGACAGACAGACAGAAGCCTGGAGAAATGTGGCAGAAAAGTAGGGGGAGGGCAAGAGAAGGGAGAGCTGAAATTTTTGCTGTCCACTGGGTCTTGCAATCCTGGTAGTCTTGTTTAGACTCATTTTTACTGACTTGGCTTCATGCATCTGCACAGGATACTTTTTGTTATTCTAGGAAACCTACTGAAACCACTCACTCATCCCATCCCCCTTCTGGGCAGCACAGCCACTCCTCCCCATGCCCTGAGCCACAGAGAATGCTGGCAATTGGCTTGGGCAGCTGCTAAGCCCTGTTGTGCTGCCTATCACCAGCAAACAAGTTTTCAAAAGTGAAAGGGGCTGTCAAGACCAGGCAGCCAACTTTCTGGTGCAGGCCCAACCCTGGGATGAGCCAGGCAATAAAAAAACCCAAACGCCCCACCTGCATTTGCTGGGGTGAGGTGAGTAGCACCACAGTTCAGAGGGCAGAAACACACTGCCAGATGGGAAGCTGCTCTGAAGCAGCAGATGTGCTTCCTTGCTGTCTGCAGACACAGAATCCTGGAGATTATTCTCCTGCTTATTTCTAATTCCCTGCCCCAAAGACAAGAAAAGAAATACTGTTAATCTTGAAGCTCATGGAAATTTCAGAGGTGGAAAACTACTCACTGTTAAATAATAGCACAAAAACATACCAGCAAAAATCTCACACCATAAATTTTCTATGGTAACCGCGGAAGAGGTGCAAACAGAGCTGTGTTTCTTGGCCCTTGGATCTTCCATATACTGCACTCTTAATTCCATTTTTGGACACAATAGATTGCCAGGACCCCCCTGCAGGTCTGCCTCTTGTTCAGTGTGAACAACAGAGGATGTCCAATGTCCAATGAAGTCGCATGTGTGTATTTGCATATACATGGATGTATTTCTCGTTATTATCACTGCTCTTGTGTTCCCTGCTCCCATGTAGGTATGGCATGATTTGTAGCTGTTTTTTGGTGGGGTTTTTTTTTTAACACCCTAGCTTCATCAGCAGGATCCCTGACACCAAGATCAGCTCCTGTTATATGTGTGCTGCATGCTGCATGAACAATAGGACCTTCGTACTCTACCACACTAAAACCTGTCAGATAACGAAAAGAATAACAAATGTTACTAAAAGCAAACAAATACGATTAACTGTTCTGCTGCCTCAACATATTTACTGTTGGGGTATCCTCTACAAGCCTACCTGCCTACCTATTTTAACAGGAACACATTTTTCTGACACAATGTGAAAAGTCCTTGCTTGTTTCCTGTATTAGCCTTTGCCCAGTCGTGAGCTAATTAAAAACAACAGTTAGGTGACTTCTACAGGTCCTGCAGCCAAAACTCTAATGAGATATCCTCTTCAGCTAGCTCCTTCCAGGTATCTCACAGTCCTGCCAACTGCAAACCTACCTCTATTACTTGTGCACACACACATGCACTCTCTGGTACTGTTCGTACTTCCCAAACATTTGCTTTTGTTCCTGAAAGCCAATAACCTTTCCTCTCCACACTGTCCTTTCCACTCTGAGTACCTTTCCGGTACTAAAGTGGCTCAGGCAGTGTTCCTGAAACCTAGGGAAGTGGGACAGTAAATCAACATTTTAAAGCTTAAAGAATGCTTCTGCCTGGAAAGTAGCAGTGCTGTGACACCACTCACAGTAGTTGTAGAGAGCTCTTTGCTGCAAGAAAACACGCATAAGGCACTTCAGCCACCAAGCAATTTTAGCAATGTAAATGTCCAAGCTATCACAACTATATAAATGACAGATATTAAAAAAACTCAAATGGGCAGTTTCATCTCTTTGTGGTTGCAACAATGACATTCCAGCTTTATCTGACCTTTCCAGATGCTCTTTACTTCTCCCCTTGCTAAATCACTCTTCCACACAGCCCTGTTTTCCATTGGCGACTGCAAACTTTCTGACACAGCCAAGAGACTGCCATATTTGTGCAACAGCCCTGGAGAAGCTGTAACTGAGCCAGAGTGCTGCTGCTTGCCTCCTTTCTAACAGGAGAAAGGTCTGGCTTAAGCAACCAAAGAAAGAATTCACTGGAGCACTGCCTCTCCGGACCACCACTACTGTGCTCAAAGGGAGGTACTGTTCACAGCCACCAAGGCACCCTCCTTCCTTGTGTTTATGTTGGGGGATGAATTTTAATCAAGTATTTCAACACAGCTCTGCTGTTGAGACATGTCCACAAAGGTTTGGCTTCTCTTAAGAAGGGGATTGAGCTGCTAGCACACAAATTTCAGCCTAGTAGCATAGTTTCATGTTGTCTACACACATGCTCTGCAAAGTGAGGTCTTGAGTGGGCTGAAAGCTAGAGGTGCTAGCCCAGGCTTTCTTCTAGTGTTGTAGGGGAAATGACAGCAGGACTCCCTTTCCAGTCACCAGAAGAGAAAGCAAGATATTCAAACAATACATCATACACAGCTGGAAAACAAAATCAATTTACCCAGCTGCAAGTGCTGTACTTCTGCTAGTCATGTACAGAGCAGTGCACCTGGGCTTCTCACTGCACAGCCAGGCTGCATTCCCTGCCTGGCCTGAAAGCAAACCCTCCATGGCACCTGCTTCCTACAATACCATACATTCAGTGCAGGATTGCCAAGACAGATTGGCTAATTCTTGCAACAAATTCTACAGCTGAGTCCATGCTGCAAGGAATTTTATTTAAAAGAAATTATCTGAAACAAGACTGAGGCAATCATCTAATAACAACTAATAGCTTATTAAGAGCAGGCAGAAAATTGCTGAATACACAGCTTTTACAAGCAATACAATTACTAATAAAGCAACCCAGCTGCCCCAAAATGAGATCCTTTTCACCCTGCAGTCTGGAAGCTGAATATACTGTATTAATTAAGGAGGATCCTAACCCCCAGTCACCACAAATACCTCTCTCTTGGATAACTGGAAGGGTTTTGACTGAAAGACTGGGCAGGCTGTGAAAAATAAATCTCAACAATCCAGTCCAAGTTTCCCTTCACTCAGCACTAGCTCATTACCAGCATTACCTCCCAGGATCTCATGTGATTTTCCCTTTCCTGATGGTACTGCTCTGACAGTTTCTCTGGCACCCCCTTCTTCGAATACTCCTTTCACATCTTAAACCACTTGGAAGAACGACTGTGGTCTCGTGGGTGGCTGCTTAACACCCTCCCCACACTCTGCAGAGACTCAATTGACAGGCTTGGTTGCAGCTTCTTTTCCGGCCCAAGTCTGTGATACAAGCTGACAAGGAGGTGCTCATTTAATTGGGGAGTAATTACAAAGTAATCCTGGATCCTGTCAACACCCTGGCAGCACAAGAAATGCCACAGCTGGACATGACAGATCACACCAAGAACCCTAGTGAAGAAAACTGGGCATTGAAAGTGCTTGGCCCATTGAATATCTTCTGCACCCACATGCTGCAAGTGACAGAAGCTTTATGCACATACACATTAATGGTTTTCAGTGATGATGGAGGAAGTGTAGACCTACTGCAGCCCTCACTTCCGCATACTACATCTCTTGGATTACTCCTTGGTGTACTCGGACGTCAGCTAGGATGCCCAAAAATACTCACAAATGGCTGTCCCTCTCCCCACAGGGGAGCTCTAGGTAGTGGAGATACTCGACACAAACCACATCACAAGTCCAGGGAGCTACTCAAACTGCCTTTTATTTGACCTTGAATTAAGAGAAAAGTCACCATTTGCCATACTCTCAAATTTCATCTTCTAACCTGAAATACCTCCACTTCATGTTGCTTTGCATTTGAAGCCACATTACAATTTTGAAAGGAGGAAAGGCATTTGTTAAACCCTTTTGGTATTTATGTTCCAATCCCATTCTTCAGGGCACAGATTTGTGTTGATGACTTACACTTATCAGCAGCTGACCTCTAAAGAATTACAGGTATGATGCTCAATGAGATGAATGCTTCACAATGAAGAGCTTTGCTTTCCAACAGAGTTGGCCTTTTAGAAAGGCTGAAGGAATTAAATGGATATTCAGAAGGAATCATAACAGACATCCGCAGCACAATTTCACCAACTCCACAAATGGAATTTACTACCATTATCATCAGTGGTAATGCACTGTTCTGGTTTAACTGCAGCTGCTGAGTTCTAAGCTGAAAGAAAAAATACAGCCCACACTGCTTCTGAAGTGCTACACCCTGAAGACAGGAGGGTGTGCTGTGTGTTACCAGCATCCCCCTAAAGAACCATTTGGTGGCTGCGTAAGGAATTACTGAAGGTGAAAAGGCAAATTTTAAGTCTACTTGCATTTGCCAACTCTGGGGCACAACCCCTGCAACTTGGAAACACAGAACTCAGTCACGACTTCTTAGCCACTTCCCAAAACACATCTCTGCAGCTCAGGATGAGAACAACATTACAGCACTAAGAATCCCAGCCCTATGTGTAATACCAGAAGTCATAGTTGGTCCCTCTGGCAATGTGAAGCTCTCCACCAAAGCTTCTCCTTGTCCAGAGGAGCAAAGAATTGATGCACAGGGAAAATAAACCCTCCTGACAGTCAATTCATCCTTCTAGACACTGGCAATGAATCAGCAGATCACTTGCAAGAAGCACAAGTAAATTCAGTGAAGGAGTTTTAATTTTTGCTCAGTGGAGTACAGTTCTCAGTGTCTTGCACATGTTTTAATTCTCATATCCTAGAAGACAGGGAAAAAAAGGGAAAAGCCAGAGTCTGTTCCATATGGGTTTTCCACTGGTGTGGTATTAACTGCTTTGGAGTCAGAACACTTCCTTTTATTAGCTAACAACAAGCTTAAGTGGTGAGGGCAGAAATCTCCATCCAGCACACTTCCTGTTCAACACAGGGTAAATATTTGTTCTTCTCTACATATTTGTGCCTCTGGAGCCTTTAATTCTATTTCTGCTACAGAACTGCACCACTTCAAAATGAATCTGCTTCTGGCATTTGAAAGCTACTAACCATTAAATCAATGAGTTGGCTGGCATTTCAGATCAGCGAAGTGTAAGCTCTCTTTATCCGAGTTATCAGGGAGCACTAAAAGCTAGCAACTTAGAAGAAGCCTTTGGACATGCAAAAAGCGCACAACAAACTATACAATGATATCAACTGTCTAGAAGTAAGGTATTTTAGAGTCTATCATAAAGCTCAGACTAGCAAGACTCTTCATTATGCTCTTCTCTTTCCTATGAAAGCAGCTCATAAATGTCAACTCACTTCAAGCTCTCTCATAACAAAAATTAAACAGAGCTTGCCTCTGCATTTTATAACCTGAGTTTCTCAAATGCTTTATAGCATTTAAAGATATACTGGAAGAAATCACTTTACCAAGCACTAGGACGCAACTATTTATAGACTGAAAGGTGGCAACAAACCACGGAAAGCCAGACTGTTCAATTCATGGAGGCTGAACTCCAGCTGCTCAGTACAGGACTGGGCCAGGACACCAGGATGAAAACCTTCCCAAGCAGCCTTATGTCCCTGATGGCAGGCCTGGCATTTTACATCTCACCATCCAGTCAAGCTCTCTCAGAACGTTTATCCAGACCCAGTACTGATTTCATCATGAGGAGTCACCCACCTGGTTCCAGTAAAAGGCTGGGGAGGGAGACAGCGAACACCTGGCACTGTAACACAAACCAGGACATGCAGCTCTGCTCCAGCTCTGGCTTTTCTGAGAGCATGGGCAGAGGGTACAAGAGTTTTTTCAACTCAAAGCAGGTCAGGGAAGGACCTTCCCTCTGGTGGATTCACACTGCTTCACTGTCAGACACGAACACAACTGCTCTGCGGAGGATTTGTCTTGAGTTTCTGGCAGTAGTGTGTGTGTGGGGCCTATCATTTATACTAAGATCTCAAAGTCAGCAGTGCAGGCACTGATCTGGCTGAAAGCCCTTCTGCAGTGTAGGTTCAGAGACATTTGGGACTACTCAGAGCTTCCTGGGAGGATTCACAGGTGGTGTTTTGTCTGTGGCTCTTCTTTGGCTGTTTGCTTTGCGGAGGAAGAGGAAGTTACTGCCTCATTTATCCATGCTTTCTAAATGCAAAGCTAAGTAAGCAGGTTGAATAATGGAAACACAATGTATTTGTCCACTGCTCTGTATGAATGCTGCAAACACTGGCCGAGCTTTACAGACTGCAGAACTGTAGGGACTCTGCAGCTCTGGAAGACAGAAAAAACTTGAAATAATCTGGTTTTCCAAGGGATGATGGCAAGTGTTCTGGATAAAAGAACCTATAGCTGCATTTGTAGTGAGAAAGGGCCCCCAAAGCAGTGTTTGGCATGAACCCTGAGAGGTCCCTGCCAAAGAGCAAGCAATCAGAAAGAATACCTGTATCCACCAGGGTTTCTGAAAGCTACATGGCATAGATGTATTATGTATTTGGGCTTCACTCCGATCACCAGCAACACAAACTCTTGGCTAAAACATACAGAAAAAAAGTAAGACTTTTGGATACATTTGTCTTCTTGGCCATCATCACTATTCCTGACACAATGTGCTGTAAACATTCAGAGCTCTCATGCTCATCTGCAGCTCTGAAATGCATCATTCCCAGCTCCAGAGGATTTGCCTTTTTAATAAGGTCTGCAATTGTCACGATCATTCACTTGAAACAAGATTTTCCAAAGTTAAGAAAATAGCTCCTGGAACAGCATGACTGTGATTCACACGTACTACCAAAGAAGCAAGGGCCCTGAAGATGGGTAGGAAACTTATTGTGGTAGGGACTACCATACAGAGGGTGAAAAGTTGCTCTGTGCTCCAAAGCACTTTAAATTTGAGACCCGGAGATGAGGGTGGAGACAGTGCACCTTGGAACAAGGAGGCAGTGTTAATCAGAGTACTTGGCAGTGATCTTAGTGTACCCACAAGTTAGCTACCTCTTATCACATTCTGTATCAAGACCACGTGTAAACTAAAGAGAGGTTTGATCCAAAAAAAGACTGATCCTATGTGAAGGAACAAACAGCTCACAATCCCTACAAGCTACATAAACGTGTCTGAAGTGCAGCCTCACATGCAAGACTACAGGATTGATTCCCTCACACTCTCCAATGTTTGGAGCCATTATCTTCTTCTCAACAGCTACATCTTTCTGCCACAGTGCATTTTGCTCTAGTTTGGCCCATGCAGTTCGTACTGGCAGCCTAACCATAGAGGAAACAACAGAACTGTGTCTGTCTACAGCAGATCACTCCTAATTGAGAGAGGCACCAGAAACAAGAGCAAGAAGGCATTTGTTTGAAAATGCAATGAGCAGACAGTTGGCATCAGGGGCTGATAGAAGTGCGAGGTGACATCTCACAGCAGAGAGATAAGAAGGGCAGAGGTGACACAGAGACTTGAAAACAAAGACAGGTACCTCATATTTAATAAGGTAAAGAAAGGGGCGCTACTGAAGTGACATGAACGGAAAGGCATGTTTAAAAGTGAGAGACGACAAATTATTGCTGCAGCTGTTTGGTTGA
This sequence comes from Sclerurus mexicanus, assembly GCA_013396755.1. Classification (NCBI taxonomy): domain Eukaryota; kingdom Metazoa; phylum Chordata; class Aves; order Passeriformes; family Furnariidae; genus Sclerurus; species Sclerurus mexicanus. Next base: position 1,488,913 of record VWZF01000451.1, on the reverse strand, counting down.
GTGTGATTGGATTGCTTCACGGAGATCAGAAAAAAAGAATGTTGCAGTTACTCAGACATAAGATAATTGAGAGCCTGTGTGGGAGCTGTATGGGAGATCCATCAGCCATTCTGGAATAAATAAAATGTCAGGTCAGAGTAGGGAATGTCACATCTATTGCTGGATGAAAGGGTTTAACTGATCTGGGTGAAGGCGAGATACTGAATGTTTACATAAAGGCACTGTGAAAAAAATCCCACTGCTAACCTACGTGAGTGGTAAATGTCTTCTAAAAGGCAAAATACAGAACAGAGCCCTGTGAATGCTGAATAGGGACCACCTTGGCACTCCTCCCTCCCACCTCAATCCCTGCAACACAGACTAACAGAGACTGTGAAAATGTGGAGCTCCTCCCTATCTATCCCTTAGTAGATGTGCTCCTTTCACTCACAATGAGCAGCAGGAGTTGTCACTTTTTATAGCTGTTACCTCTGTGACGCCAGCACAGACAATTGGGATGGGGCTGAGATCTGCACCTTCTCACGCATGAAGGCAAGGTAAGTCTTTACTATGGCAAAGCTTGCCAGTGTGTCCACTATGTGTCTCATTGAACCTGCAGGCCTTCAACAGTGCACAGACAAGCAGTGTCAAGATGATCAGATGCTCAGTGAATTACTGGGAGTTGACCACAGGCATTTCACCTCCCAGACTGTAACTCCCAGGTGGGATCACATATTTACACAGTTATAGGTTCGACAGTTTTTTCTCTTACAAATAACCAGCACATGAAACCACTAAGAACACAAATTGATACAGATCAGTGTCCTTGTGTCCTGTGGTTGTGGGAAAGGGTATTTTTCAAGGTAACGGCCATATTTATAATTGCAGCATGGTGATCTACTTTTAAGTGCATACCAGAAGTGCTAAAGCTACCGTGGGTGGTGAGATTATGAAGATGGTCTTTTCTGGAATCTTAATCCTTGTTGAGGCACGAATATTTCATCTAAGAGCTAGGATACAACAGGATTTAAACTGTCTACAATAGTACTGAATAGCAAGCAATTTCTCAGTGTACATCACAGCCCAAGGAGGGGCCTAATTAGTGAGCATCTTCATGGCCTTATGGCATCTGCATGCCACTGCAAGCTTTTAATACAGACCTACCACCACATGCACTGCATGTGATGGGATCTCCTATCTTCATGCAGCATATATGGTCCTGACTGGTACTGAGGTATGCTTTGAATGATCTATGCCAAGTCTGTGGGTACACCTGGACAGCACAGTGAAAAACAGTGTAGAGGTGACTGAGTATCTAAGCCAAAATACCAGAAACAGCGGTGGAAGAAAAACACAGCTTGGCAAAGACTATCCAATGTAGAGATTATAACAGAGGTCCAGGCCACAGCCCCCTGCACAGATTAGTACCTAGCAAACAGAAACTGAGGTTCAGCAGTGCAAAGAAGGAGGAGAGTTCAGGTCAGGTCTTCCCAGCATGTTGTGTTCAGACCAGGATGGAGATCTTACAATAAAGCAAGAAAAAAAGGGCAGTTGAAGATTAAACATTATGATAGGGCATAATTAGAGCAGGAGCTTTGTTCCAGACTGCTGTGGTTCAATGTTTCAGACAACTCAAGAGAGCAGCAATTGCTTTAAGAGAGATGGAAGCAATGCTGGCTCACCTGCCCTCAGCCACCAAGACTCCAGGCTGGGAATCTAAGGAGAATATGACTCAACTTTGAGGGGAATGTAGTCTTAAAAAACTTACTTGATCTCACGAGCAAAACCTCATACTTTTAACTATTTTTACCTTGATTATTTTGTCTTGAGACTGTTTGTGTAGTTTATCAAAGGAAGAAACACTATCTAAAAGAAGTCAGATGTGGGACTGATATCAAGGATTAAAAGCGAAAGAGAAACATTCAGGTTTAGTTTTTTTCCCTTTGATCTTTTATTCAACCTGAACCATTAGCAAAGGCAGTTTCAGTTCCCAGTAGCACAGTACCTCTAAGCTAATCTCTATTAGTATTGTTTATTATTTTAAAAGGCTGTGCTATGGTTTTACAGTCTAATTTTCCAAAACTTCTACGAAAAGGAAAAAGGAAGCGAGACTTAAAGACACATGCACCAGGTATCTGCAATACTTTGGGAGGGTGCTGGGCTTGTTAGAATAGCTGCCCTAGGTAAAGTCTGGGAAAGGCAGTCAGCAAATTTTCTGGACTTAACCCAAAGGCTACCAAGGAGAATGTTTCCAGTGACTGCAGGGAGTCGGGTGCAGGCCCTGCGCTGTGGGGGAGTGTGGCAGAATGACAGAAAAAGTCTGATGACTCCAACCAAGTCCAAAGAAGCCATAAGGAGCTGCTGCGATATTTAAAAGCAGACACACGAACACTTTACTAGATACTATTGGGAAAAATTTGATCTCTTTTTAAACCTAGCAGCAAGACTTTCATCATCTTGATGACAGGAAAACCTAAGGGAACATAGCGGGAAACACACTGAAGTAGGGAGGAAAACACTGCTACCAGCCAATTCAGCCTAGCAAGAAATATTTGCTGTTTCTACTTTTCCACCTCAGAGAGCTGGAGGCTTCAAACTATGTTCTCTGAGAGACAGAGCATAAAGGGACATAGGAGATGCCCTGGGCAAATGGACATCTCCGTTGACTGGTGAGGACGTGGGGACAAGCCCAGGACTGACTCCTGTAAAAGTCATACTCTGCTCCACAGTTACCCTCTAAAGAGATGCAACAAGCCCAAATGTAACCTAGATTAGTAACACCACACTACTGTGTCTGGCTGGGAAAATTGGCACACAGGACAGTCAAGAAAAGCACATGAATAATTGGAAGGCAGGAGCTGGATCTGTAGCAACTCCAATGACTGAGGACAGAGTATGATTTAAGCCCTAGCCACAGACACGTTCAAATTCTTGCATTTTCTCATTTCTAGGAGATGAGGTCAAAGAGCTCACCACAACAGAGGACAGCTGATGTAAACTGGACAGCGAATGCCAGCACTAGGTTGTTTTTTTAACACTGTGCTCTGCACATACCCAGAGTCTTTCCATTTATACGAAAGGCCATTGGTATAAAAGGTGCATTCTTCAGTAGGCTGGAGGAGGCATCATTTGGTATAAAAATGTCAGCACTGTTGCCAAAGCTCAGTTAAGGGATGGGAGAAAAAAATGCAACATTTTCCCTTGCAAAGGAAGAGCCTTCAAATGGTCAGTGGACTGGAAGTGAGATTTGAGAAGAAAAACCATGTATTTTCATCAAGGAAAATGAATATACCTCTGAGTTTATGGTGTCAGCTATTTTTAATAAAAAGAGCTAGATAACCTTTTTGTTGAAACAAAAACAAAACAAAACAAAAAAAAAAAACCAAAAAGCTTTATACTGGAAGAAAGAGGATTTGTAACAATTCTTATTTGCCATGACAAAGGTCCCAAGATGTGAATTAATGCAAATATCTTGGGAAAGGGCAAAGATAGAAAAGTAAAATCTCAGTAGAACCAAAGTTAAAATTAGTTTTTTACAGAAAATTCTATACGGCTTGTTAGTATTTTCCCCTTCTTTCTGTAGCTCCATTTCAATCTTAATCACACTTCCAGATACTTTCTTTTTAAATAGTGAGTGTTCCCAATTAATAGGTGCAAATTCACCCTTTTTAGAAAAGCGTGGAGCGAGTTTCAGGATAGCTTTGACAATCTGAGATATCTTCCTCGTGCTCTACAGACAAGGATCTGTTTACAGCAAGGGTGCATATAATAAAAATACTTTGTCACAAGTTGCAGGATTTTTCTCTGGCAGTGGAGTTGTGATGAGTTTTAGGAGCCATAGTTCAGATGTCTCACGCTCCCATTTTCTTCTGCTGTACATGAACATGTTTAAAGGCTTCCAAGTAGGATGGTATTTTACAGAAGTCTAATGGGTGCACATCATGGAAGATGCAATTTCCTTTGGAAACTACCACACAGATACAATTGAATTATTAGCTGCATACTCAAATGTATTTTGCAGAAGGGAAAGAAAACTGGCCAAAACGTTGGGATTTTGTGAATTCCAGGTTCTGGCTTTTTTTGCTGGGGGGATGGGGAAAAATCAAAACAAAAAAGTCATCCTAATATTGCTTTTTCTCTGTGGAAAACATACACTTTTTTTTTTTTAAAGGCACTGCAATACAGTAAATAGTATATGCATTTTCGATCAAAGAACTTTTCTAACAGTTTGAGATGGACTGCCCTTTTGCAGCAATTGCTGAACATCCCCCTACATACCAGTGTTTCCCAAAGCATCATCAAGGAACAGGGCACACATACTGCAGCCAGTTTTGCCATCAATCAGGTAGTTCCTGAGTGTAGTGCTAGCAGGCCGTCCCTAGGAGGACAGTCACTGCAAAATGAACACGGCAGCTCAAAACATGGTGATTTGTTGAAGGAGGATGGCAGAGAGCCAAGGGTCAGGTTTAAATTTCAATTCCTCTGTAAGAAGATGCATGGATGACCAGTACTTGCAGTGACTGATCTGAATGGTGTCAGCCAAACTATTTGCCTTTGCTACTGTTTAAAGAGAAGAGTTAAAGAATATTGCAAGACGAGAACTGCTTCTGACTCGTTCTGGGACAGGAGGAGGAAAAAAGGGAAGGCAGGGACTAGTTACGTGTTTTCTTGGACAAGGGAAATTGCAAAAAATAGCTGGGATAAGAGTTTATTTGTGTTACAAGTTTTAATCTCAGTCTGGTGGTGGTGGTAACAGGCTTCAGTCCAGCAGCAGTTGGACAGAATGACCACAAGAAAAATCTGTATTATACATGAACATAAATACAGGATTTTCCATTTCTCTTCTTTCTGCCTGGAAGCATATGGCATCTATTCCCAAAAGTTTCAAATAGCAGACATGGAAATGATCACTAGCTCTGTGGGCAAGGAATTATTTTTTCCACAGCTCTAGGTCTAAAAAAATTTGCATTTTATCCTTGAACATGATGAAATTTGCAATACAAGATATATTATCAGATGATGTGTACACTGGGTAAATTTTTAACCATCCCATCTGCCAAATAGAGGACAGGAGCTAATTGCTAAGTCCAATGACTACTTTTACAGCATTCATGACTGAGGTGCACTCAGTCCTTAGAAGAAACACTATAGGATGCACAAGCTACCAGTGGAGGCGAGCACTTGCACAGGCTATCGCAGCGCTGTGCAAAGCACTTACTTGTGCAAAGCTGTGCTACTTTCTGATGAGCAGCTTGCTCCACTACTGCTACCGTGTTCAGATTTCCCTTTGGTGCTGGGCTCTGCTGCTGAAACTGCTCAGACCACAAACCATGCACTAAAAAAAAAAAACCCACACACACAAAAGAGAAATTCCACCACAGCTAAAACCCAGCCACTCTTCTGCTCTTTCCACCTCCCACACTGTGCTTCAAACTTATATTTAGAAAAATCAGAAGTGACTGGCTCTGTTCAAAGCATTAAAACAGCCAGGACACAGGCGCATCAGCAGTTTTAGTCTTTGTACATAGCCACTGGTCATATGTCTGCATAAACGCATAATCAGGGGACTATTTGCTTCCATTTCTAGGCTGAGCAAAATGAGAAGAAGCTACAATAGTAAGCAATGTTGAAGAACCCTGGAAGATGGAGCGCTGTACTCAGGCACCTCAGTCCAACAGGGCACCCCTCCTCTTTGCTCAACAGCCGAGATATGATTAGTTAAGGCGGCCAAAGGGAGGATATGGCGATAGCTGCAAGGCATACCCTGACCTCAGAGTTCCTGAGAAACGAACAGCTTGAACGGAGAGCTTCACTGTAAACACACCCTCTACTGAGGCAGAGAGCAGTAATACAAACCAGATGCTGTAGGGAATTTTTTCCCTCTTCGTCTGCACTAAATTTAAATAGTGAGCTCTTCTTTTGCCAATTTGTTCTTAAAGGGCCTGTGTGGTGCTCTTCATCTCTATCCCACTTGTCTGAATTTACAGAGAACTCAGGAGCCTCCCCATGCGCTGTGACCACTCCAAGAAGCACATGTTCTTCCTGAAGTCTTGAAGGCTGAGACCTGGCTTTCCAACTAATGCGCCAGGAGCCCTCAGAGCTCCTGTACCCATTCATCTGAGAACAAAGGGAATCTTACAGGTGAAATCATGGCCCTAGAAAAGCTTCCCCATCCTTGAGGTATGTCGTGCTCCGGATCTTCATCTTCTGAAGAGATGTGGTAGAGGCAACACAGGAGCTTACTTCCCACTTAGACAAAATATCTTGCACTTAACTTTCAGAAACTGCAGCAGACTTGATCAACACAAAGAAAGCCCCACTAAGAAGCCAGTTTAACTGTGGTGCCAAAAGCAATTCATTAGCCTTCTATGCCAGGTAACCAAAATGAGTATCCAATCACATGCCTTGCCTCCCAGGAAAAGGAATGGAAATCCATGATTTCAGGACATACTGTCTCCTGGCAAAGGGCAGAAGACAACATCCAGAAAATACTGCTCCTCCAGACAAGGGTCTCCACATGCATTACCACCACCACCACACTCAAATGAGCCTCTACCATAGTACAGCTAAACTGACTGCACCTTCCACGGGTATTAAGTCAACACATCTTCCTGGTGAAGGCTTTAAGCGATAATGACTAACCATTAAAATGGGATCCAGTTGAAACGGCACTGAAAGCTGTGTCCCTGTTTCCTCTTCCCTTTGCTGGGCTATCAAAGCCCACATCTGCTTTGGTTATCAGCAGGGCTTTTTTCCCAGGAAGATGCCTTGGCCTCCAAGTACCACTAAATATCAGCTGTCCTTGGCAACTCAAACAAATCAATAGCAATGACAACATGCCATCCTTGAAACATGCAAAATAATGCTAGTACACACTTTCCTACGTACTGTGGTATTCAATTCTTAATTGCTTTCTTCTTGAAAAGTAGAGTCTCACCCCCAAAGTAAAATATTAACCTACTCATTCTTTGATAACAAGCCATTCAGCAAGCAATGTTAATAATGAATTATGGCTCCCTACACTGCCCCAGTGTGCTGGTGTTTAGGTAAGGAACAAACCTACTTGGCTTGTCCCATCCTGCCACACCTCTAGAAATGAGCCTGCAGTTTGCCCCTTTTTTCTTTGTTGCCCAACTTTTGACTTAGTTTTCCCAACTTTGCTGTTATCATAAAATCATTGCCCTTTCAAAGGCAAATAGCTCCCCTGGAACATAAACTAGCTAGAAGATGAAAAATTAAAGTAGCTAGTCTCCACTGTGGAGAGAACTAAGCAGGGGACTACACATCTCACACAAGCACAAATATCACCTGGTGTTATTACTAGTGATAGAGAAAAAGAAGATGACCAGTAGGGTCATATTTTGTTTTATAAAGTCTTGTTGTGAAGAACTAGATGTAACCAAACACAGCTGACTAACATAATGACAAAAGTCGCTGGTGATAAATCCTCAAGGATTCAGCTTTATTGGAACATCTTACAAGTTCCTAAATTAATTCAAAATAAACTGGGACAAAACAGGGAAGAGCCATCAGCTACCTACTTAACAAACAGCAATACCCTAGATGTAAAACTGCAAGTACAGATGAGGAAAGAATGGGATGTACAAGAATGACTGACATCACAGTAAGACCACACTGCTCCATGCTGCGCTTGCATGCAGAGCAGAGCGAGGTCCTGAACCTGCACAAGGAGGCAGCGGGAACAAAATATTTTTGTAAGCAAGCTCCATAAATCATCTGAGATGTTCAATTTACTTCTGCTTTACAGTTCAGTAGAAAAGAGCACAATACAATTATGCAGTGATTGTTCCATATATCTATGGCAGATTTTATGTAGAGTTTGACTCAGGTGAAGGTCAGATCAATACTCTGTGGCTTACAGTTGGTTTGTTTAGCTCTTTTAAGGCAATGCAAAGGAAATATCCCCTTTCCTGCCCCTCCCTTGCCACTCTTGAAAAAGACATTGCCAAGGTACAGCAATAATTGTGGAAATCTAGACTTTCTGTGGACATTGGGGTTACATATTAACTACCTGTGACAACAGCAGCTCTGAGGGCAGCACAGGGAGGTGCCCTTCTCTCATACACAGAAATTAAACCATTTAAGGCTCGGTACTTTTTACCTTGTGTGCTGCAAGTTTTGAATTAATCTTACAAAGATACTAATTTTGGGTGGATATCAGAACCAGGCTGCCCCAAAAAGCAGTGCTTCAGCACCCTCTATAAAACAGGGCATCAAAACCAACGTATTGTTTGCCTAAACTGAGCATGCATGCCATCATATATCTAATCCATATCCTTCCTCAGATTTTTTTTTTCTTTCTAGGAAGCTCTGATCTCATCTGAAATGTATGTTGTTTTAACTACAAGGTCCCCAACTGGTATACATTGCTCTTGAAACTCTCAGATGTGGCTTCTGACCACAAGAAATGGTTTGCGGTCTGGCTTGTCAGGAAGAACTAAGTACAAGGATGCCCACTGCTTTATACTTGCAGGAGAGCTGGAACCACTAATTTTACCTAGAAATTCCTCAGGATACAGACACATCTTGGTTCCTGTGATGCAGAGAAAATAGAATAGTTTGGGTTGGAAGGGACCTTTAAGGGTCATCTAGTCCACTCTCCCTGCAGTAAGCAGGGACATCCTCAACTACATCAGGTTGCTCAGAGCCCCATCCAACCTGATCTTGAATGTTCCCAGGTGAATGTTTCCAACCACCACCTCTCTGGGCAACCCGTTCCAGTGTTTTATCACTTTAATTGCAAAAAACTTCTTCCCTTCATCTAATTTAAACTGACCCTCTCACCTGCACTGAAGGCCCCAGGAGCCATGCAGCATGCCTGCTTGCATTGCCCCGTTCACTTCTTGTGAGACACCATTTCTTTCTACCCCGGCCTTTGGAAGAGCAGGTACATCCAAGTAGTACCTTTTTTTTTTTTTAAACAGTTTTTTTTTTTATTAATTGCAAGGAAGAGCAAGTCAGTAAGGACAACACAGGCTTCTCAGTGTTTGCCAGCAGCATCTGCCTCCTCCAGCAGCACTGGATGATCCCCCAGAGCCCCACAGTGTTTCACACTGTGCTCGTCAGCATGGTGATGAAGGAGACGCAGGAGGGATCAAGTACAACAGCTAAAGCACTACATCTGTAACAGAACAACACACACCCCTTACTACCGTCACTGAAACACCACAGGTACAGCAGGGCAAGGAGCTTGAAGAGGTTCCCAGTCCTGATGTGAGGGATGAACATGAGGTCTCTGTTCAGGGAAAGGCAAATTATTTGCACAAGACATTTCACTTGAGAGCAGGATGAGGTAGCAGGGATTCCACCTTTATTTGTGAGCTACAGTGGCTTGCAACAAAGAGGATTCCTGATAAGAAGGACACAAAACCCATATGAGGCAGACAGAATGACAGAACTGCAAGTCCAAACCACAGCCAAGTGGCACCAGTGCTCATACTAGACTTGCCAAGACCCATCACGGTGAGGGATGTCCTCTCTGGTATCCTTACATGGAAAGGGACAGGACGTGCAGAAATATCATGGTCTCAGGTAGCAAGCAAATTTCAGAAAAATATAACACTTTGCTGAAAATGGTTTCCACATGGCCTGGTTCAGACACGGAAGCTCTCATCTTGGAGAACTTTCACTTTGCTTGTCACCCAAGCAAAACAGCAATTCCCCCCTCCAACATGATATGCATTTGAGACAGACAAGGAAGAAAGGCCAGGTACTGAGGAGACTGTGCTCTGGTTCTAACTGAGCCCTGGCCTGTAAGAGCAATGAAAGTATTATAAAAACCTCACTGCAACACTAGGATACCGGGAAAAACAAAACTTTCACATCAAGACTGGGTAAGCAGTCTGGGCAGACTGCTACTAAGCTGTACTTTGACTCTTTCTTACATAAATTTTTAATCTATTTTTTGCATAGAATTTAATAATCAAGTAAAAAGCAGCCTGTAAGACAAGTGTTAAGCATCCTCTCATAGACAATCCAATGGAAAGACTCCTGCACACTCTGAGGCACATCACATGTGCCAGTTCAAGGTAGGTTTCTTTTGCCTTTAATCATTTCTCCCATGAATAAGTAACACCTAATGAAAGTGTTCTTACCCTGACAGTATTTGTATTCTGATACCCAACTGCTACTCATATGCCTCTCCTAAGACAGTACCTTGTTAAGACTACAGCAGCAAGGGCAGGAGACACGTGAATACAGACATTGCTTAACATAAATGCTTAAAGCAGTCATTTAGCTTAATACCAATTTCTTATTTCAGACTTTATTCCTAAAGACTGCTGGATTAGCCCTCTTCTTCATGGAGACTTTAAATGCCGTGTTCTCTATAATATGTGCATACCTAGACATGATAAAATTATAGCCTACTTTGCTGCAGACTTGCCCTCCATTTGGATGACTCCACAGCCAATACTACTGAGCAAGCACTTCTACAGACAGCATATAGCATCACTCATTATTTTGCCCTGCCTTGCTCTGTACTTAAGAGTGGACAAACCAGTACCTCATTTATTACATCACCATCAACCATGGTGTAATTCCACAGGAGGGAAATCTCAAATGTGGTATTGGTCACTATCCTCTCAGGTACATCATTAATTTTAGGGGAAAGGGAATGGTTTCATGAAGGAAAATGACTAAGCCAACCAGCTTTCTTCAGCTACCATGACAGGATGGCCACTCAAATTCTTCACTGCTGCCCAAGGACTGATGATAGAAGCTACTACCATGTCAAGCTCTTTCACCCTGCTGCCTTGGGTTGGTAAGCTGCCTAGAGATACTTACTATACACAAAAAGCCAGGCTGGCAAGAGCACTGACGAAGCTAGGGGATTAGATCAAACTTGCTTTGATGCCTATTCACAAATGCTCGTATTCTTACATGTTTGTGCAAGAAAATGCCAAATCACTTAGTCACAGATAACACGTCAGAGCACAGCTCATCTCCTACAAAGAGTGCCTTCCATAATCTCCATTCCTAATTTTGCTGTTGCCTGACAATTTTCCTTTGCAACAGTTGCTAAGCAAAACATTTGCAGTTCAGCTTAATATCACAAGTGACACATGGTGACTATTCTTAATGGTTACACAGTAAAAAATGCAAGGCTGCTGAGGCTGCTTCATTTTATGACCTTCTTTTTAAGATCTTTGACACAAGGATATTTTATTCCTTAGCTAGAGAATGCTTAAATAATTTCTACTGCAATATATGCATGCATGGATACAGTAGGAATAATAAAACTAGCTGATCCTGCATCATATTACATTATGAAAAGAAACCCAAACAAGCCATGACAAGAAATAGATAACTCAAATGGCAGGACATGCAGTTCATGTGCAATCCTGAACTCATCATTGCCATGATGTTTGTTGTCTGTTTTCTCAAAAATTATCTGAGCGAGGTAAGGTACATACACATGACAGACAGCAGTGTAAGGTACATGTGAAAGTCAAATTGCCTTCGTACAAACAGTCAAGGAACATTTATTGTCACTTGTTTCACAAAACCTAAAAACCTCATTCCAGAAATATCCATACAAGGTCTGTCAATATCTCCTGAAAAAGGTATCCTGCCAGCACACTAAGATATCCACCATGACTCTTCTAATCAGAGGAATTTGAGACTATTTCTGGAAGTTCAAATAGCTTTCTGTTTCTCCTTCAATAATGCAGTTCAATGTAAGACCAATATAAAAGAGTTAATTCAAGACAGACTCAAACTACTATATCTTTAATACTTGTGGCTAAGACACTGTACCATGGGTTAGCAGCCACAACCAGCACTCAACAGAAGAGGAGGCAGAGACTCATCTCCTTTCCTCCTGAAGTACAAAGGAGTAAAACAAAGTCACTGTGGTCAATGAAAAAAAGAGGGCCCTTCTGACATTACTAGCAGACATATGGAAGGTTTATTTCAAGCTTGTGATTAGATCAGAAAACCTCTCCTAATTCCCTTCAGCCAGAGTTTCCTAAGCAGGTAGACCCCAATAACAAACAGGATGGTTAAGGGAAGTTCTTTTCCATTAGCATTGGTTTAATCAAAGAGAAGGGGGAAAAGTACACCTCTGTCCTTCCTATTCCATGTTTAATTCATATAAACTTTATCCATGGACGATGTTGATGTGACTTTTCAGATAACACAGAAAGCAGATGATGAAAAAAGACTTTGGAAGCATGGGGAAAAACAGATTTCTGCAATCCGTGTTCAGAAACAGCAGCAATGCAGCTTGCTGCCAAGTGTTGAAGCTCTAAAGAGGACAAAGCAGGTCTTTACAAATGAACTGCTACTACACTGAAGAAGGTAAAAACCCCATGTTGTGTATATGCATGGGCAGAAGTGAGTTTGTTAGGAGAGAGAAAGAAACAGAGGGAACTGCCTTGTACAGAAGGAGTAGTAGGAAGGTAAATCACAATCTGCCTTGGGCCCCATGGAAGTTTGCTACACTAATGCCCATGTTGATAGCAAGAATAAGGTATAGACCGTGCTGCAAAATTATACCTTCCCTCTTACTGAAAACCACACCTCAAAAACTAATATGAATTTCACACAATTCTCTACCACAACCACTGCTTTTATTCAGCACTGGCCAAACCGCTGAACAACACCTATCCAAACCCTTAAGCCAAGGGGCATGGTGTCATTTCCCTGACTGGTCACTGTTCAGCCAGTGCACTCTTCTCAGACCTGGGTGAGGCAAAGACCTGCTTTGGTAGAGACCAAGTTATGGTATAACTGAATTCCTGGCAAAACTCCCCTGGCTTCAAGCCTACACCACAGACAAATGCAGTTCAGTCCAATCCAGTCTTTGTCCTAAAACTCTTCATTTTCTGCTCTGTCCGTAGCTCCCTTTGAAGGCTGCAGGGAGAACGACAGACTTTGCAAGAAAAATGATGGCAGACTGCATAGCTTCAGAGGAATACCAACATGAAACACATTGTTTCAGGGTCTCTGGTTAAGTGCTAATCATCCGGATTTGGATGCCAGCCCCAATTATGAGAAGTATGTAGTAAACAGAATCGTGCCATGTGATACTGTGGGCTTAACCCTCTTCCTGCAGGCAGCTGCATGTCAGCACAAAATTGAACCGGGAACAGCAAAACACCATCTCCACAACCCAACTGGCTTTTTGTCCTCAGCTTCGTGCTTGCTGCTGTCTCCTCTGAAGAGTTACATCCACACAATGGAAGGTTGCAAAAGGATGTATGCAATTTTGACTACAATCAGGCCCCTAGAAGTCTGCTGTTTGGTGATTTACCCTGCTCTGATCCAAGCACATGACTGGGTAATATTACGTGCAGTTTCACAGGGAAAAGGATACGGATAATTAAGATCCTGCAGTGCGAGGCTCAAGTTGATCTTGTCTGTGGGCTGGGAAGAAATAATCCCACTCCCAACACGCTGAATAAACAGTGGGTGGGCTTGAAGAGCAAGGGTACAGTTGTCCCAACCCTTTCCTCAGGAAGCAATCACGCAATTGTTACACTCTACAGTAGGTATTGGCGATCACCCAGGGACACCACGGCTGCTACACAAGCATCCAGTGCAGAGCATTGCACACTGCTCTCCCACTCCAACTGCTGCCACACGCGTCATGCAGTTATGACCATGCAATCCTACACCAGCACCCACCACAGGCTGGAAAGAGAATGCAACCTGAACCCGCAGGCCAGGAGACAATAGTAATGAATTTCAGGCCCTCTCTCCCATGGAATTCTCTTCCCTTCCATAGGATCACATAACCTATTATCAAGGCATGTCGGACCTAACCTTTGCAAGACTCTTGCTTCCTCTTACGCAGTCAGATGACCACAGAGCATTGTGCTTGTAAGGGAAACATTTTCTTCCTGCAAAAATCAGGCAATACAAATCAGAAAGTAGACTTTTCACAGCATTAAATTCAACTTGACACTTAGCAAGCCTAGCTACACTTATTAGTGGCCCAGGACCTCCTCACGTTCTACCTCCTACATCCTATGCAGTGTACTGGTAACTGCCAGAGGAAGTTAGTCATTTCCACTTAAACTGTCTCCCATGCCATGAGCCAACCAACTCATTTCTGCACACAGGTAAGGTATTGTTAAGTGAATTAGAATTTATTTCTTCCCTTCTCAGCTGCCAAAAAACTAAGCCTCTTGCATTTGCTTAGCAGGCTACTGTAGCACTTCTTTTTTTTCTGACTTCCTGATGCTTAAGAACCCAGCCCTGATAATTTAGAGCCTGTCTCCAGCTCTCTGTGTGGTTTCTCTGTATTTAGGACTGCTGTAGGCTGAGGTCTACCCAGCAATACTCAGCACAGAGTCCTGACATGTTCATGCTGTCAACTTTGAATGGCATTTGAAGCAACAGTTAGCAGAACAACAGATGTCCATATGGCAGCAAAAGCAGACCAGATCAGAGCACTAAGCATTGGATAGGGAATAAAGAGTCAGGTACCCATCAGTGAAGTCACTATAGGAGAGCATCTCCCTGCTGACAGGGAATTCCCATTTAGCTCCCTGTAGCAGCAAACAACCCCATTTGTATTCTCCCAAAAGGCAAGCACCAGCTCCCAGGAATGAGGGGTCAACCCACATCACAACCCTTTGCCACCCAAACTCCCTACAACTATCTTGCCTCTCTTTAAAGAGGGGGACCAGACCACTGGTACCTTTTCATGGAAGAAGTTTGGTATTCTGCAAAGCAGCATGGCAAAGTCTTCAGGTTTTGACCTTTCAGACTTGGAGGGTTAAAGACTGCACTTGCTGTGCAGCTTTGTTTCCTCGAAGCTTCAGCAACTGGGATTCTGAGAACTGCTTTGAGCTCTGGCAAACTCTGCAGGGCCTAAGAAGAGGCAGCTAATGTTTCTGCACAGGCAACAGCAGCAGCTTCTTTCCCAGGTCAGCAGCTGCTGTGCAGCGGTTCTTTGACCAGCCATTAAGCACTCGCTTCCAAGAAGGCAGGAGACTGCACTGGACTTGAAAATGAGACAGATGCCAAATCCCAGTCCAGAGCCAGTGCTTGGGGTTCACAACACAGATGTGCTGGGATTTATTTCCACAGCAAAAACAGTCAAGATTGGTTTTTTTCTTAGACTCTCTCCAGCTCTTTCCCATTCTCTTGTTGCTCTCTCACTGTGGAGAGCTATCTAGGTTTAACTCTTCTCCCTCTTATTGTTTTGGTAAATTAATTTTAACACTGATTAAGTTCTTTTGTCTGGCTCACAGTTCACGTCCACAAGTAGTAAATGTTAAAGCAATGCAGAGGCTGTGCCTTGCAAGGTGGGGAAGGAACAACTCTTTCTCAAGCAGCTATTGCTAGTTTCAGCTCCCTTAACCTATAGTCATAAGCATCGTCTCACAGCTTTTGACATGACTTGCTTGTGGCAGGCAGATATCCATTTCCCACCCCAAAAGGCTTCCTCAATCTCAGACATCTTGCATGGCTAGAGTTGCTTATAAGCTGCATTCCTACCTATGGAGAGTTTTTGACACTTACCTTTTCAAATGCAGACAGGAACTATCACTTGGTTCAAGCTGCAAAAATTCAAGGAATTTGGGCAGGGCTTAAATAAAATGAGAAAGCATTGCTTTGCTTTCCAACCTAGCAAAAGGTATTCAGAAGCCTGAAACAAAGCACAAACCTGGCTGCCAGGAGCCAAGTCCCCTCTGCATTTGCTGCAGCTTCAAAAGGATTGGTTTTATGGCTGACATTGACCACTTTATTGACTAGCTGCCATTAAAGTGGGCAGTCCCCCTCTGCATTTACCCTTCACTTCCCCCACCCTGCCACCTCCTTCTCTTAACCTTAGGCTCAGCTCTTACTTGTCTGAAAACCCACTTTTCCACAGCATGTGCAGGCACTGATCATGAGTGCATCCAGCTGAGAACAAGTGGCACATAAGCACAGTCAGACTAGATTAAAGACTGTGAAACTGCATCTGGAGTGAGTCTTATCCCAAGTAAATGCATGAAGAGAGAACACTCAGCACTTGCACGTGCAAAAGTTAAATAAACCAGGTGCAAAACATAAAAGTTGAGTATTTGGAATCATCAGGGACTCAAATTTGAATATAACTTATGTTACCCTCTGGCAAACTCTCTAGAATACACTTTACAGACAGCAATTACACAAAACATTTATTCATCTATTTTGTAAGGCTGCAGAAGTAGCAGAATTTACAAGCCAAAAGCAGATAAGCACTACATAAACTACATTAAGAGCTCTGGAGTGCATTATCCCCAATGTACAGATATAAAATATTTTGCCCGCTAATCACAGAATTACAGAATATGCCAAGTTGGAAGGGACGCACAAAGATCGAGTCCAACTCTTAGCCCTGCACAGGACCATCCCCTAGACTCACACCATGTGTTTGAGAGTATCATCCAAACGTTTCTTCAACACTGTCAAGCTTCGTGCTGCAACTACTTCCCTGAGGAGCCTCTTCCAGTGCCCAAACACCCCCTGGGTGAAGAACCTCTTTCTAATATCCAACCTAAACCTCCCCGAAACAACTTCAGGCCATTCCCTTGAGTGTTGTCACTGGTCACCACAGAAAAGAGATCAGTGCCTGCCTGTTTTCTTCCTCTCATGAGGAAGTTGCAGACTGTGATGAGGTCTCCTCTCCTCCAGGATGAACAGACCAAGTGCCCTCAGCCACTCCTCACAAGGCTTTCTCTCAAGGCCCTTCACCACCTTGTTGCCATCCTTTGGCACTCTCTAATAGCTTAATATCTTTCCTATATTGCAGTAGCCAAAACTGCCCACAATATTCCAGGTGAGGCTGCCCCAGTGCAGAGCAGAGCAGGACAATCCCCTCCCTCACCCGGCTGGCGATGCTTTGCCTGATGCCCCCCAGGACAGGGTTGGCCCTCCTGGCTGCCAGGGCACTGCTGACTCAGATTCAACTTGCCATCCACCAGAACCCCCAGGTCCCCTTCCCAGCACTGCTTTCCAACATCTCATTCCCTGGTCTGTATGAACATCCAGGGCTGTCCCATCCCAGGTGCAGAATCCAGCACTTTCCCTTGTTGAACTTCATATTGTTGGTGATTGCCCAGCCCTCTAATTCGTTCTGGTCTGTCTTCAGGGCCTCCCTGCCTTCAAGGGAGTCAGCAGCTCCTCCCAGTTTTGTGTCATCTGCAAACTTGCTCAGTATCCTTTCAGTCCTGTGTCCAAGTCATTTATGAAGATGTTGAAGAGCACAGGGCCCAAGACAGAGCTCTGTGGAACCTCACTAGTGGCAGGTCACCAGTCTGATGTGACCCCATTCACTGTTACCCTCTGTGCTTTACCCGTGAGCCAACTGCTCATCCACCACATGCTGTGTTCATCCAGCTTTGCTGGACATTTTGTCCAGCAGGATACTGTGAAAGACAGTACTAAAAGCTTTACTGAAATCCAGAAAGATTACATCAACTGGCTTCCTTTGATCAACTAGGCGGGTAGGCAAAGCAAGCAGTAAATGGGGGTAAACGAAGTCCCAGTTAGCTTGATAGAAACAGGGATGTTTAGCTAATGTTTCTATTCTCTTTTGCTGAGATTGGAAGGGTGGTGGTTTTTCTGGGCACTGCAATTTCACGACAAATAAGCACTCTTACAAAAAGTTCACAGGAGAATTCATCGTAGCAGAACATGACTTACCAATCCATCAAACAAGAAGGTCAGAGGGGAACAGAAATCCAAGTGAGCTTTGCAGATGTCTCACTTTTTGCTATAGTATGGACAATACTCATTCCTAGAGGCATGCTCAACCAAAGGACATCTCTTACTGTGTACAGTGTCCCAGCACTGATTAACAACGTTGCTCTTTGCCTGGAGAGCTGTTCCTTTGGATGGGCTGTGCACCCTAAATCCACACCTTCAATTCCCACAGTCTGACTGTGCCCAGTACCAACATTACTCTAACTCAAGCCTGCCTGCTGCTGCCCCACTCAGAAGCAGAGCAAGGCTTGCTCACGGGTTGCTGGAACCCAATGCCCGTGAGGGACTTACAAACAACCTCTGAAAAACAGTGACACCACCAAAACAGTCTCTACATAAAACAGATGAAGATAATTATTAAAATCTTACTAACAAAGTTTCAAAAGCTCTTTTCAGCACCACACCATTTTGTTAATGTATCAGACCACAAAAGGCAGCAACCCACCTAAGCAGAACAGCAATCTTCAATCCAAAGCATATGAGATCACTGAACACAATGGCAGAGCCAGATGGAAACACAGATTTCTCTCCCCAACTCCTGTCAACACAGGTGAGGCAAGAAAACAAAGGGAGAAGGTAGAATTTGGGATAGGGAAATACAGGTAGAAAAAAATATCAATGAATACTACAAGATGCTTTAAACGAAAGCAAAATTTACAAAAGTAGTATGGTGGTGATTTTATTCTCTGGCTATATCCATACCAGAAACACACTACCAAATACTGCTGTACTATGCTAGCAGAGTTGAAAGGTTGTGGAGAAAGGGGTATCTACAACTGCAAGTTTGTATCAATACACTGAAGCTGACATCTGAAGCTAAAGATGAGAGAAACACAGAAACACCACTTTGAAGTGATCCCATCACTAGACTTTGTCCAAAAGAGAGACTGGTAAGCACTCAGGGTGTGCTGACAGGGGCTGTGCCAGCGCTTAAAACCAACAGCCAGTCAAATGCATGGTGTGCTGCAAAAGAACATGGAACTGAAAAGCTTTTCTTTGAGTCAGGTTCATTGCATGGAAGTACTACAAGCAGGATGTGCTGAAATTGGCACAAGTGGTCTTACACACTCAAAAGTAAAAAAGAATAAAGTCCATGTCAAATAAATTACCATCTTTTCAGTGGTCATGGTCTTGCAGCATCTGGGAACCACAATCACAGACTGGAGTTCTGTGGTGCAGGGAGGTGTACAAACACAGAGCAGAAACACAGTCCCTTTCCCCAGTTACCCTGCAGGCTACAAGCCCAGCAAGAGACCGCAGGAAGATGCAGGTAGTTGCACAGGCAGAGTGCAAGGGCAACAGGCAGGCTCTGCTCGGGCCAGCAGGCAGAGATCTTGGCACATCACAGAGCCCACCACATAGAGCTCTGGCCACTGGCACTCTAGGACTTCCTTCCCGCCTTAATGACCATCTGATTTACATGACAACAAAAAGTTATATTTTATTTATATTTTCAACCTTTCACACAGCTCAGGGACACCAGTAGATTACTGGGGAAATAAGGTAAGTACATTACACAGCAGTGACAGAGGCTGACAGCATGCATAAGGTCCAAAGGGGTGTGAATATCTTTTCCCTCCTAGGCTAAGTCCAGAGCACATTGAACAAACTCATTCCAATCAGAGGTTTCTCTGTTCATTCCACCTGCTGGGGTCATACTGCAGACCGTGCCACTATTGCCCAGCACCACACAACAACAAAGCCTGGAGACACTGAAAAATAATTGCTCAAGAGCAAAATGAAAACCCTGTAATGGGAGTCAGTTTTAGGTGGGTGAGTTTTGACAGTGGTGCTAGTACTGGTGGGTTTTTGCTTTGGGTTTTTCGTTGTTGCTGCTTTTTTGTGGTTTTTAAAAAAAAAAAACAAAAAACAAACATAAAAACCCAACTCCTTAGGCCGAAAAGACTTTTCATTTTTCTGACTCCATCACAGGCCAAGTATTGCAAACAAATACCCTACTCAGCTGCTGAGTGCAGCATACCTGATGATGGCTGGCAGCTGGGTAAATAGGTATTTTACCACTGTGGGGCCTTTGCTTGCTATACTTGCATGTACTCACCCACCCTCACTCCTCCTCATCCAGCAGGGCTCTCCATTTTAAAAGCTGCCCACACTTGATCCTCACCATGTCCCTCCTCCTCCCCAAGAAGGAAGAGCTTAAGTTACAAGCTTCATCTCGGAAGTTAAACATGTGGAAGCAGAACAGAAAAAAGCATGCAGGTACTGCCCTGCTGTCAGGGTATACAGGAGAGACAGGAGAAGCCTTCATGAAAGCTGTCTCATTGCTCCCAAAAGGAGAAGTGGCTCAAGAATGCAGCAAGGGATGTATCTGCTTGGAAACCCCAGTCCTGCAGAACCAATCTGCAGAGCCAGAAACTAAAGTCCCTTGGCCTTGCCTGCAAAGTTAGTTATCTGGTAGGTGAAGGGAGAGCATAGACACTGCACACAGGGACAAGAGGGTAGCCTGACAGCAAGGAAACATCAACCCTGCTTAAACATAGCAATTTTCTACCATTTATAAATCAGACGTTAAGTCCTACTACAACACACCTTAAATGTCACCAGCTGCCCTGCAAGATCCACCCAACACCACTGTCTTCTGCCACAGCTTGAAAAGAGAAGGCTGACAGCAGATCACCACCATAAGCTAGGCACACCAGCTCATATCTATTGGGTTCCTAGGCTTCTCTCTGCTGTAGGAAGGCCACATGGTGCCAGCTGGAGCTTGGCACAAGAGGCAGTGTGGCAGCTGTGTCCTCTGCACCCACCCCTGGGCCATCAGCAGTAATTACCTCTCACAGGACTGCAGGCAAAAGTTGTTCCAAGCTCTGAAAACAGAGGATATTATGCTCCAAATGCTTGAGTTACTGTAAGCAGTTCACTAATTACAGTTGTGATGATTGGATTATGGCCAGTTAACAGCTTTAAAGAAACAACCCATTACAGGAGGGGGAGGGAAACACTCCTTTGGGTATAGGATGGAAACAAATTTCAGCAGTGCACCCAGTCAGAGGCTGTTAGTAGCTGGCTGGGTCAGACTATTTGCAACAGGCTGCAATGGCAAGGAGCAGTGTAATGTGTCACTAAATGATACGCTGGCACATGAAAATTATCCGTGTTGGAGGAGGTGGGTTTGCAGGAACAGAAGGTCTTCTGTTAATACACTGGTTCCATCAGTTCCAACACCTCTCCATGACTGGACTGAAAAGACATAATGCACACAGGTGTGTACATGCTGAACTACTGACACAGTATCGTGCCTCAGATGCTTTGTTTTAGCATGCAAGGAGTTTTAAGTTGCATGCAATGCATGCAAGGCATTTTAGTAACTCTTTAGCAGAGACCTGCAAGCTCCAACCAAACAGCCTCATGCAAACACCCACACTATCAAGAGTCAAGAACACTCACCAAACAGAGAAGAAATTTCCTTTCATTAGCAACTGTTGCCAGCACTGGAAGGACCAGAAATCCATACAAGAAATACGCAGGGAGGCTCCCTGCATACCTGATACACACATCTTCTTGGTCTTTCACAGCATCTGACTACAGAGCAGTCTGCAGAAAATCAAACTGGACCAAAGGATCCCTGCAAGAAGTCCTAGTCCAATGCAGAAACTGCAACAAGGACTGCCAGCTCTGGAAGATCAAGTTTTTATTGGCCATGCCTTTTCTGAGGAAGACAAGACTCCCAAATACACAGTCTCCCCACTCCAAAGGGCACGTTCCACAAAAGAGGAAAGCAGTATTCTACTTTACAGAAGAAATCCCCAGTGTGTTGAAACCACAATGAAAGGAACAATACTCATTCACAGATGATTACCCTGATGCTACTGCCAAGCAATATGTCATGTCCCTGCAAGTCAGGTAGCCCTGCCCAACCAAGGAAAGTCAATCCCTTGCACCACGATTACTCACTTTTACCTCTCTACTTGCCCTAGAAAAAGCAGGTCCCTACACCCTTCGCCCACAACAGCCAGCTCTTGGGGGTGACACACCACTACTGGAATCCCCTGCACAAGCTCTTCAGTGACTCCCCTTGCCCCCTTCCTCAGCAGTATCTTGCTCTGTTTGGTCTCCTTGTTCTCTTTTTCCTTCAGAGGTCTTGAGCTGAGGACTGGCAGAAACTGAGCTTGGTATCGCTGGCTGGAGGGTGAGGATTTCTGGCAGGAGAAAACCAGTGGATCTGGGCACCCTGCCCAGAGTGAGTTCACACTTGGCTCACCACAGCTGGAAACAGTCTCATCCCTGGCCAGAGTTCCCTAACGGCCCAACAAAACCCTTAGGAAACAGCAAGTTTCCACATGCTGGCCACTTTGAAACAGTGGTTCCTCTTTGTGAATGTACTCCCCCACTGCCCCCACCCAGCCTTCTCTGCACAGCATAGCTGCCTGCAAATGCCACTCCCAAAAGGTGCTTGATGAGCAAGCACTGATGAAGCACACGGTCTTGCATTTTGTGCACAGAAGCAGGTGTGGCCAAGAACAATGCTTCCTCTGGAGATGCTCCTCTTGTACAGCAACACCGCAAGCAGAGCTAGAGGGAAGGCAGAAGCTTGAACAAACATAACCCTACGCTCCTCTTGCCACCACACCCTTGCATCCCAGCTACTACTCTCCCCTCCTTCATTGGTGGGAGATCTCCACATCTCCCAAACGAGATAAGACATGTAGGAAACTCACCCAGAAGTATAAATATGCTTAAAAAGCTGGAACTGATTTTGGCTGCAATCAAAGTTTTCCTTAGGAAATTAAGTGTTTTCCGTTGGCATAGATGTGGTGTAAATGGCTTTAAACGGGCTCCTTTCTTTTGACACTGTTTAGCAGTTAAGAAATTAGCTTGATTTTTTTCACCCATGGAGTCAAAATTTAAAGTTTTCTCTGGTTTAATACATTTAAGCAGCAGAACTAACTCATCACATACTGAAGGATAGATTTAAATAAAGTGAGGGGATTACAGGTAAGTACATTGGGTAGCAAGAGAAACTCAGCTGCTGTAGAGCCAAGGAATCTGGCCAGGAAACAGGGCTCCAGGGTGTACACATCACTTTCCATGATGAAGAAAAGAGCACTCAGCTGGGATACTGAGACCATACATGGTTCTCTCACAGGCCTTTACGGGCTAGCTCCTGCAGCGAAGATGTAACAGCACAAATTCCATTTACAGCAGCAGTGAAATTCAACTGCATAGCATCATATGCTGCAGTGAGGAGTAGCAAGTGCCCTGGCTGCCTGATCCAAAGGCCACGGAAAGCAGAAGTCCTTCCTCCACTGCCAGCTGGCCTTGGTTCAGCACCTCTGTAGAACACAAGAGTCATCCTCAATGTTGTAAAAGGAAACATGAATATTCTGTGTGAAATTTCTCCAGCTGTCCAGCACCGTGCCCATGGAACAAGCAGAGCAAACCAGTTGTCCATCCACACTGCGCTGTGTGACAAAGATACTAGATTTCACAAGTGTCCCTCTGAAAAATGAGGGCCATGCAGAGGGAATATGAGCAGAGCCCATCTGTGCTACTCTGAAGGGCAGGCCCTACATTGCAGCAATGCACAGTCACTGCAAAGTCAAGTAGACTGCCAAAGTAGCAATCAGCTGATCTCTCAAGTCATCCTTGCCTTCCTATTGACCACATAAGCCTTCTAAGAGGATGTGGAAAAAGTTGCTGCTTAAGAAGTCTGCCCCGCAGCCTTACCAGCCTATCAACTATTCACAGTGGTGTGTTTCTGTAAGATTGCCCAATAGCCCTGGATTGCTAGTATTCAGAGACCTACCTGAAAACACTCCAATCTGAGTGGCAGCCAGGTGATATGGAGACACACAACAGTGGTGTCCCTTGTAGCAAGCATAACCAAGATGTGTTTTTTTTCACTTGCCAGCACTTCCTATCTTGGCTTTAATACAATAGAAAGGCCAGTGTAGCTGTTATTTCTCACACCACAGGGTTAAACATATTTTCCAGTCTACATAAAAGAATGACAAATCAAGGACTCATCTGGATGAGAGTAAAATCCCCTCTGCTTACGCATGTATACCCCAGTCCCGCCAATGGGAGCTGTTTCAGAGCACTGAGGTTTGTCAATGTCTCTGTAGAGCCTCATTTATGTTGTAGTGCTTCAAAGCAGCCATGGATTTGGAAGCAGAAGAAGAGAGGACAACTGCAGGTAAAAGCACTCTGAGGACAGCAAGCTGCAGTGCTGGTACAATGGTTTGCTTGCAAAAGCCTCACCCAACCCTTACCAATAGGATACACTCATTGCCAGCTGAGCAGGAAAGACACAACGACAGGAAACTAGTATGGGGAAAAAATACTTCTGCTTTACTGCCTAATAGGGAGCCAGGAGGTTAAACTGGCACCAGGCCACACCACAAACATCCTATGACCAAGTCCTGCTCTCATGCAGAGGGACAACGAGAGCAGGGAAGGCGGGGAACAAGAGCAGGGAAGGCAATGGCAGGAGGGGAACAGGAAGTGAGTGCTTTTTTTTCTGTTAATGATATTAACAGAATGATAGCACTTTTGCTCACTTAAGCATGTTTTTGATTGGCCCAAGAAGCCCCCAGTTTCATCTGAGGGACCTAGGTAACTATTTGGAACCTGTATGTCAGTCTCACACACCAGGGTCAAAATAAAGTGGTTGGTGATCTACAGACTTCAATAAATCAGACTTCTCTGACATGACTAGCACCAGACAGACAGTACTGCTGGTAAGTCCATTTCACCACTCTACACCAACTCATCCCAAGCTCTGAGTAACATGCTCCAGCACCAAAAAACCCAGAGTTAATCTTACACCTCTGTGAAGGTAAGTGCCTTTCTTGCTGAGGTTATGTTTTTCCCATCCTAGCAGTTGTCAAGCATATTATATGTGTTTTACCCCTCTTCGGGCACAGTTCACATATGGCTTTGAGGGGATGACACAGTTTTCCAGTGCTATAGAAGATTTGTAGAAGTCATGCTAAGCACATTCCTTATGGTAACCATCATGTTTCCAACAGTCACACATGGCAAGAAATCAGTTGTATATTCTCATACAAAAGAACAAACTCTGTTGCACTGTCTCCCATCTTCCTCAAGTACCATTTCTTAGATTGCACAGAATACCTCTAAAAATTGGAGCAGTACAGCCAGCAAGCCCCTGGGGCAGACACAACAAAGTGAGATCAGTCCACTGTATGTTTTATTTTTGCAGTTTCCCAACATTTCCCCAGACAGTTCTCCAGCCTCTTTTCTACAGTGACTGCTTTCTGCACCTCATTCTCAGAAAGGGAACAGCCATTCTCTGCTAGTGTAAGTGCACCCCGGAGAACAGATGAAGTGTCAGGCACAACAATGATAATCCACAGGCAGCTGGAAAATATTCTCAGTCCTTCCCCAGGACAGTCATGCAAGTTTTCACCATTTCATTCACCGCTGCTTGTGCCAACCTTAAGAACTCCAGGTAAAGGTTTTTGGTGGATTTCAGTGAGGCAGCACAGAGAAACACACAGGCTCACACGACCTGGCTGGGGAGGCCAAGTGAACCCTGATCCTTCTCCAGTTAAAGACACTAGACCTCTCACACAGCATGCATGAGAGGAGCAAAGTGCACACAGCAGGAGCAGCTGGGACCTCAGGGCTGGGAAGAGCAGTTACTGTTCACTGTGTTACTCCACTGTAACACATGCGCCTTCCAAAAACGTGATTCCAGGGTTCACAAATACTTTTACCAGCTGACATTTTCAGTTACCATCCAATTACACTTGAATTATATAGAGATACACCACCTCCTCATACAAAAGCACCTGCTTCCTTCTGAGGGCACAAGTTCTTACCAGACAGACAAGAAAACTGGTTTCCAAACAGTTTCCACTTAAAAGATGCCCTAAGTGGCACACCAGATGCCCCCAGCTATGAGCCCTGCAAGTGGTCAAGATGGAAAACAATGCCTCCAGCCTTTGCACTTATGCACAGAAAAAATGTCATTACTAAATCACATGCACAAGAATTTAAACTGATTGCCTGAAGCAGTCAGCAAGAAATTTCCCAGACAGACACACTTAACATCACTGAGCTGGTAGCTGGATGCCTTTGAGGTGTCTCACCCTTCCCTAGAGGATTAGAAGGAAAAGTTCAATACACTTTGGTATCATGTTCTCACAAGTTGATCCCTGGGATCTGTTATAGTCCCCCCCAAAGAACATGCAGTCTCCTCTTTAACTCATGCCTACTTTCTCCTTGATTTCCTCCCTTACACAGGATTCTGAATAGGAGGAAAAAAGGAAGCTGTGATTGTGAATTTTACATTTTGTCAGTCACTCATATCACCTGATCTGAGTATGCTACCAGCAGGTTTGAAGGTGTGGTGTTTCCACAAGGGTTCTGTTCAATGGGTACTTTCTATCACTAACAACCCCACCTCAAACAGCACAGCAAAATTCAAGTCATAACAAAGCAGTAAGACCCATGGATTTTTAGGTGACGAGATCACCCTTGTGTTATGTGTATCTGTACAAGCAGCGAATGGCACAGTGATTAGAGGGGTTCTGAGAGACTGCAGTTTCTAACAGGGAAATTCTGTAAGTTCATGAACAACTGTACTTAGTAACCACTTCTTTAGGGCAGAAAAGGTGCTCCCAAAATCTGTGCTATCACGGTGTCAGTAGCACCACAAATCTGAACACTGCAGTTCTTTCAGCCAGAGATACCATTTATTGCCACATTGCCACAGAGATGTCAACCTGATGAGAGCAGCACTGGATAAAGAGAAGGCACATTTATTTCCTTTTTTTTTTAATAAAGAAAAGCATTTCTATCGTTCCCTACAGCATTTAAGTTACATATGGCTTTCTTCTACATGCTGCAAATTAACGCTGCTTCCTACTCATATTGTCAAGACAACAGCAGTCAGGTCAAAAAAAAATTTGGCATTTAAAGTTTCCCTGACAGCTCTACAGTTGGGTCCAAATGCTTCAGGTCAGATTTTAAAATAAACCTGAATGAGGTGTACCTTGAGCAACCAGCTCGTGAAACAAGAGTGGCCAATGCTGTATGCAGGGCCTGAAGGCTGACCCCTACCAGCGCCGCCAAACAATGGCAGCTTCACCCCAGTGTCATTCCTGACCTCCCTGCGACACTCAGGGGGCAGTGGATGGAAGTTGTCCTTCTCATCATTACTCTTCACCTCACCTGCAAACATGAGGCAGCCATTCTGAGTAGCAAGTGGCTCACCTGATCTCTCATGCCAAATCCAATCCCTGAACCAGCCTGTCAGGAAAAGTTTGAACACTGCAGCCAGCCATTTGTCATTAAGAGGGAGAAATGTCCAAGTGGGCGCAAATGACAATCTCTTGGCCACTAAACACCCACGTATGTATTTTTCACATGGCAAGTTTGTCTGTCTCGATAGCTAGGTCAGTCTGTTGCAATGGCTTCCAGCAAGTTTTGCTTTGTAACACTGGGAAACAGAAGGATCAATCTTGCTATGCCTTGGCTAGTGCTACTTTGAGGCTTGACTCCAGACAGGAAAGAAGAGAAGGCAGAGGAAAGAAAAGGCTATTAGAAGAAACTAGTGAGATGAGTTCAAGAGTTCAAACTACTGAGATGTAGTTCAAAGGAGAAAGTATTTTAATCCCCATAAGAGACCCCCTGCTCCTGCACAAAAGATTGTTCAGAGGCTTTTATCAGGTGAAAAGTAGCTGAATTTGTTCTGCACGTTGTATTTTTGCCACTTAGGAATAGCAATGCTGTGAAAAGCTCTTTAAAACCTCTTACAAATTCTCTTTTGATAGACATGAAAAATAGGCTTCACATGGAAAACTGCTTTTCTCCCAGGAACTGTCACTCTATCCCTACATCGTAAAACAGCAGCTTCCCAGGAAGGGACAGGTAGGAAGAGGTGAGACCAGCATTTCTTCTCTGTATCATATTCAAGAGGCCAAGCTTCACCCTTCAAATATGAAATTCACTCTGCAGTCTGCCTATTTACCCATTTCAAAGCACCATCCCAGACAGCAAAGGCTGTAATATCTGTCTCAGTGCAGGGAGGGAACCTGCAAACCAGCTCCCAGAAACTCAGCAAACTTGTCCTTATAATGCTCCTGTAAGGGACGTTACTGAAAAATCAGTAGATATTTCCACTTCTGACATCCGCCTTGAGTTCTGCTCGGCCTGTGCAGGCAGGAGAAAGGAAGCTGGACATAATTCATCTTTGAGCAACATCTTTAGACTGCTTGTTTCCCAAGTCTCAATTAGTCCCAGCTGCACAAAGCCTGGCAGGACAGTACTGTGGCACAGCCATCCCCCAGTCCACAGGGCCTTACTGAGCCAGGACAAGAGGGGCTGGGTTGGAAACAGCCAGCAGGACACGGACATTTACTGCACAGATACTTGCTCACTGCATTACTGACCATGCCACCACTTCAGATGTGCTATCCCTGCTCCCCAAGAGGGTCCAAGCATCAAACTTTCAAGTCTACCTCACTGGCTGATTTCAGTGCTATAAATAACAATTATGACAATAATTCAGTAATACTTCAATCAGACCTACGTGAAGGAAAACCTAAAACACTTGAACCAACCAGAAAAGGCTGAGCCTGAAGAGAGCCCACACAAATATTTGGGAGGTATGAATCTCTCCTGTTCATCTCAGTAAGCTACTAACCAATGTGTTCTTTAATGCACATTTATATTTAATTACTGCACGATTTCATTTCACAGGTAAGGAGTGACAGTTTCACTACACCACACATTCCAGGCTTCTGCTTGATAGATACTGTTACCTCCTCACCTCTGAAGGAAGCAAGCCTGAAGACTCCAACAGGGATTTCGGTCACATTCACATCCCCGTGGGAGGTTCAAGACTGTCTCTGATATCTCTACAGCCTGCCCAGGCTGGGGTCCAGTCATCAATCCCTTTGAGAGGTCATTGGCCTGACAAGTTGCAACTGGGAAGAGCCATCACTCTCAGATCTGATCTTCCTAACTACAGACACCAGAGGGGTGGGTCACCACAAAACTTCGAGCTTGCACCCACGGCAGAAAGGAACAGCTTCAGTTGCCCATCAGCAGGAAGAGAAACCACCAAGTGACCCCACCACCAGGGACAGACCTTTTATCACATAGAGCCCTCCCATTCAGCAAGCTGGAGAGTGACTCCCAGCACACTGAATTCAACTGGTAGCAGTCGACCGTCAAAAGAAGTTGGCTTTGATTATTTTGAACAGATGTATTCATTCCTTAAAACTCCCTCTTGGTCGGCTTCTCCCCTCTGCACAAGTAACCCAAGTTAACGGAGTAGCTCTCTGTCACCCTCTTGTGATAGGACCAAGAGGACTTAAAGTCTCCTGGAAGGAGGTAATATTAAAAGAGCAGGGCCTTTACAGCATGTACCACAACCTGGTGTTTGAGACACTTTTTGAATCCAAACGTCCTGTTCCTAATTCTGACAACCAGTGTCCCATCACATACAAGATATTTTACCTCGCCCTGCACC
Source organism: Sclerurus mexicanus (assembly GCA_013396755.1). NCBI lineage: Eukaryota > Metazoa > Chordata > Aves > Passeriformes > Furnariidae > Sclerurus > Sclerurus mexicanus. Next base: position 1,459,764 of record VWZF01000451.1, on the reverse strand, counting down.
ATGAAAGGCAAGAAACCCCACAGCATGACAACCACTTCCTTTCACAGCCTGTGAGCAAGGCTGCCCATCTTGCTCGGGGCCCCACAGGCTGTTTCTAGATGTATTGGCCAGACATAGGCATAAGGCTGGAAACAGAGACCACTGCCAGGCAGATCTTTTGAAGAGACTTCCCTCCTCAAAGGAATAGAGCTCTGACTTCCGATAAGCCACCCAGCACTCACACCCCAGACGATTCCTCGCTTTTCCTTTGTTGAAAAGTAAGCACACACCCCATCAGCTCTCTCTCCATTAAATGCCCTTGTTTGTATACTTTAGTTTTCGTGCTGTCTACTCTCGCCACTCAAGTTCCTGAGCGAGGAAAATGGATGACAGCATCGCTATAGCTATCACCTTCAATTAACTCATCAGATTCCAGGGGAAAGACTTTTATAAGAGGCACCATTTCAGACAGCTCTGTGCAGAAGAACTGGAAAACCCTTAATCTGGAAGCAGAGGAGCGGGGGAGGAGAAGAGTTAAAGAGAAATAAGCATCTTCTCACTGGTGTGTTATCCTTCCCAGGTATTTCCAGCTCCTTACAGAAAGCCCCACAGCGCGGGCTACATTATATATATATTAATGTATCGTCTACGCATAAAAAAGCAGTATTTTCCCCGCTCGCAGGGGAGGTTTGGGGTTGCCCTGCCTGCTCGCAGCTCGGGCAGCGCAAGGCGCGATGCAAAAGGAGCCCAGAGAGCGAGTGAGTGCCTGGGAAGCTCGGCGGGAGCCTGCTGCACCCCGCGGTGCCCCTGCCGTGCCAGCAACAGCGGCGCTCCAAATTCTGCCTTATTGTTGTCTGATGGAGTGACTAAAACGGAAATGTTTCGGGGATTAGGATTCCTGAGTGATCTAATACAGGATGCTTTTGGTTTAAAGGAGGAGGGGGGGGAAAAAAAAATACATAACTAGCGAGCGGCGAGGCCGGAGCTCCTGAGCTCCCCTCCCCGCCGCCAGCCTTTCGGTTTAAAAAAAGGGCCGAATGTTACCATTTTTGGACATGAGCTCCGCGCAAGCCCTGCCCTAAACCACACCATTCAGACCCGAAGCCA